>CAUJGJ010000153.1:0-5000 GCA_963170055.1 Halisarca cf. caerulea
TACAATATATGCACATGTGTATATACATCTTAACTCACCATCATTTCCCTAACAGATTCTATGTTTTCTTCCTGTGAACATGCAGAATGACAACAGAGCACAATAATTCCAGAAACACACACACACACACACACACACACACACACACACACACACACACATGCACACACACACACACACACACACACACACACACACACACACACACACACACACACACACACACATACACACACGCACACACGCACACACACATACACACACACATTTTATAATTATACATCACTACACAAAGCCACGTATTACTCAGGGATCTTTCAATTCTGTGAGGATAATCTCCAAGTGATTCGAGTTTCCAGGGCCGTAGGCGGCCCACGAGTTTCTTAAACTCGAATCACTTGGTTTTTGATAATGTACCAGTAACCATATATGAGAGTAGTATAGTAATACAGCACTGATATTTACTGCCCAAGTATCATCTGTAACTTGGAAATGTGCTTCTTTTTTCCTACAAAAGTTAGCTTGCATGGTACCTCCATACCACCTGCCTTCCTAGAGTACCGTCTAGTACCTGTGATGGTAGCAGTTATAGTGCCATCATGCTGTAAGAAATAAAATCTTTGCTAAAATAACCTACAAAAAGAGAAATAACTACAATAATGTTTAAAATAACTATGATATTTGTTGTTAAAACAACTAAACAAGTGTTGTATATATTAAGTAGAAATGTTAAAATAACCTACAAAAAGAGAAATAACTACAATAATTTTTAAAATAACAATGATCTTTGTTGTTAATTCAACTAAAGGTAGTTAAAATAACCTATGATTTTTTACTGTGTAGCTCCTTGACATCCGCAAGGGCAACCTATATGAGAGCCATTTTTGTCATAATTGTATTCATGATTTAACCTGATCCCACGTGACATTCCTTGTACTTCTTTTTGGGCCACCAAAGGCGGCCCCTATATTGTTTTTGTAGAAGTCTAGGATTACTAAGATCTATGAACTCTAGTCTAGCACATGTCACTCTTCTTCAACACATTATATTACATCATAATCAATAACAACATAGAACCTACAACTATAGAACAGTAAACACAGTATTCATGTACACATAGTACACTACTACTACATCTCCCCTTGGAGTTAAACAGAACTCAAAAATTCAAAGTTAAACATGCGTAATACAACATGATCAAGAACTACACTAGACAATCATGTAACTACACTACTACACAATCATGTAAGATAGTTAAGTAGCTCGGTATCGATCAGGTGCTACAGAGGCTCTTCCACTACGAGTCTTGTAGACACTTGTTGCTTCTGTAGGTGATAGCGGTGTAGAGAGAGCTTCAGTTGAAAGAGTATTAGGTGGATTCGGGGGTACACAATCATTCCCTGGGATGGTATCCATATCAGCATTGAATGTAGACAACTGTGGCACAGGTCGAAGGTGTTGACGGTTCCTCCGCAGAGATCCAAGTGGAGTGGCCACCTCATATGATCGAGCTGATACTTGGTTCTCTACTTTTCCTGATGTTTTCATATCTGGAATCCACACGGTATCTCCTCGAGTAAAGACTCTTGGTTCACGAGCGTTATGACGAGAGTCAAATGTCTTCTTCTGCTTTTCTCTAGATAGTGCTTCTTTATTGGCAACCAATGAGTAGTCAGGTAACTTAGGATGAAGTAAGTTCGTTGTGATAGGTACTGTTGTGCGAAGCTTTCGACCCATTAGAAGCTCCGCTGGGCTATATCCATTCCGCAGTGGGGTAGCTCGATAAGCCATCAGGGCTAGGAGTGGATCCTCGGACTTCCTCAATAGACTCTTGACGGTTCTCACAGCTCTCTCAGCTTCTCCATTCCCCTGAGGGTGCTTGGGGCTGCTGGTTGAGTGAGTAAAGCCATATGACTTGGAGAAAAGTGAGAAGTCTCTCGATGAGAACTGAGGACCATTGTCTGAAATGACTGTGTTAGGAATCCGGGGCTAGCGAATACAATCTTCATCTGGCGTATTACTTCACCTGAGGTCTCAGAGGTCAGGCAGGCAATCTCTATGAAGCGAGAAAAGTAGTCTACAATAAGAAGGTAGTTTGATCCTTTCCAGTAGAAGAGATCAGTTCCAACAGTTTCCCATGGGAGCTTTGGAAATTCACTCGGCTTGAGTGGCGGTGTTGGTGGCTGTCTCTCTTTGCAACATTCCAGGCAACTGAGAATGATGTCTTCTAGCTGTCTGTTGATTCCCGGCCACCAAACTGACTGACGTGCTCTTTCCCGGCACTTAGTAATGCCTTGATGCCCAACATGAATCTGGTCCAATATCTCCCTCCTCATAGGAGCTGGGATGACAATACGGTTTCCTCTCATAAGTAGATCTTGTTGAATAGTTAACTCTGCAGCTACAGTGTATTAAGGAGATATAATTATATGATTCCATTTGCTGTCGTGTTGGCCAACCATTCAAACAGTACTGTCAAATTCTCTGGCAGACCTCGTCTTCCCCTTGAAGTTTGGCAATCTGCTGAAGACGGCTCTCTGAGACTGGTAAGTGTTGCATTACCACTCAAACATATGCATCCAGTTCCTCGGAAAACAGCTCATCCGATGTGTTCGATGAAGGCACAGGTGCCCTGGATAGAGCATCTGCAGTAGCGAGATCCTTCCCTGGGACAAGAGAGATGGTGTACTCAAATCGCATGAGACGTAATCGGAATCGTTGCACTCAAATAGGTAGTGTGTCCAGAACTTTAGAGCCCAATATTGATACTAAAGGCTTATGATCTGTTTGCAGATCAAGGCACAGGTGCCCTGGATAGAGCATCTGCAGTAGCGAGGTCCTTCCCTGGGACAAGAGAGATGGTGTACTCAAATCGCATGAGACGTAATCGGAATCATTGCACTCAAATAGGTAGTGTGTCCAGAACTTTAGAGCCCAATATTGATACTAAAGGCTTATGATCTGTTTGCAAATGGAATTTCATACCAAGTAGATACTCCTGGAACCTCTCACATGCCCATGTGAGAGCAAGTGCCTCTTTTTCAATCTGAGCATAGTGCTGCTCTGTTGGAGTGAGGGCTCTGGAGGCATATACTACGGGTCCGAGGCTCCCATCTGATTGTCGCTGAACGAGGACTGCACCCAGTCCATAGGATGATGCAACCGTTGTCTCCAGTTGAGGGTCGTAAAGTGCTAAAGTTGGTGCAGTACTGAGTATGTCCTTGACCTTTTGGAAGGTTTGCTGTTGGCTGTGTTCCCAGATTCATTCATTGGCAGAGCTGAGCAGGTCGCGAAGCGGTTTAGTGGTTTCTGCCATGTCCGGGATGAATTTCAAAAGCTGGTTCACCATGCCAAGGAAACGTCGTAGTTCTGTCACATTGGTGGGCTCCTGCATTGCTTGCACAGCTTTGATCTTCTGTGGATCTGGACGGATGCCTTCAGCATCAACAATCTGTCCCAAAAAGCGAACTGATGATTGTGAGAAAACACATTTGTCAGCATTCAGAGTAACCCCTGCTCTTGCAAGTCTGTCCAGAACGGTCTCCAGTCGTTGATCGTGCTGAATTTGTGTGTTTCCACTCATGAGGATGTCATCGACCATACACACGACCCCTTCTATGCCCACTAAGATCTCAGACATACGTCTCTGAAAGTGCTCTGGAGCTGAAGTGATACCAAATGGAAGACGGTTGAAACAGAAACGTCCAAACGGAGTGATGAAGGTTGTGAGCAGAGATGACTCATGTGAAAGTGGAATTTGCCAAAACCCTGAGTTGCTCCTGCGAGCTGCCCGAGGGTTAGTTCCACCGAAAGCAATAGGTGTCTCTCTCGTTGTACACTCTCATTGAGTTTCGTGAGATCCACGCAGATACGGACTTTGTTGTCAGCTTTTGGCACTACGACCATGGCAGCACACCAATCGGTCGGTTCCTCTACACGCGAGATAACTCCCATCTTCTCCATATGCTCCAGTTTTGCTTTGACTTTCGGCTTCAGTGGAAGTGCTACTCTCCTAGGTGTTGTTTGTGCATAGGGTACAGCTCCATCACGAAGTTTGATATGATACTCCCCCTCCATTGTACCCAAGCCTTGAAAAATCTGAGGGAATTTCTTGAGTACGTTTGGTGGTTGAACGCTGTTAACTCGTGAGACAAGATCTAGCGCTTCAATAACTGGTCGTCCAATTAGTGCTGTCTGCAGGTCCTTGACAACAAAAAATCTTCTTGGATCTGCTTCTCACCATACGTACATGTAGCAGTGAATTGGCCGCAAACGTTGAGGGCCTGTTTGTCTGGTCCAGCAAGGTATTTCGAAGAAGGTTTTAAGCGTACATCCTTTAGTTGCGTGAAGGTACTTTCTGGGAGCACACTCACGTCTGCCCCTGTGTCAATATTGAAGCTAATGGGTAACTCATTTACTTGAAGGGTGGCAATCCACGGATTGTGCGGTTTGTGTTGATAAACAGCCCCGATGAAAATATCATTGTCATCAGGATCTCGTGAAGGCTCTGTTGTGATGACACGAAGAACTTTGGTCCGACACTGAGACTTGTAATGTCCTTTGTTTTTGCATCTGTGACACACAGCATCATGAGCAGGACAGCGGTCACGGTTGTGGTATGGTGACTGGCCACAGCGGGTACAGGTCGTCTTGGGTGATTCTTTTCTGGAAACAACAGGGTGGGAAGTTGAGGCTCTCGGTAGGCTTTTCTTGGTCTGGGGTTTGACCTTGTTGTAATGTCGATGGGCACACACCACATCTACATTCGGATGAGTCTCTCCCTGGACAACAGATTGCTGTTTCTTGACAGCTTCTCTCTGGCGAGCATATGACAAATCAGGCTCCATCTGCAGTTTCTCAGACAAAACTGAATCATGCAAGCCTACTACTAACCGGTCTCGGATCATTTGATCTTGTAAGTAACCATATTCACAGTGCTTGGCCAGAGTGTGCAGGGCAGTGATGAAGGTATCTACTGATTCTCCCTCCTCCTGCTTTCA
>CAUJGJ010000153.1:10000-17500 GCA_963170055.1 Halisarca cf. caerulea
TAATTGGCGCCTGTTTTCAATGCAGGTGAATCGCAAGGGAGGCGTTGAACTCTTTCACATCAGTTTAGAAGCCGGTTATAATATATATATTGATTGAATGTTTTTCATAATTATACTGAATTCATGCTACCATAATTGATGCAGTTTCAGCAATCATTTTACCATAATTTTCTCACCCCTCTACCCTGTTTATATAGATGGACATCATAAATTAATTCGGTGGCGGTTTGTAACACATGCAGGCATTGATGGATACAGCCGGCTAATAACTTTCATTATGTGCTCTACCAATAACACTGCTGTCACAATGTACAACGCATTTATGCAAGGAGTACATCACTATGGTCTACCTTCCAGAATCCGCACTGACCAAGGTAGGGAGAACTACCTTATAGCACGTTACATGCTCAGACATCGTGGTTTGGACAGGCGAAGTGTTCTCGTTGGTAGTTCTGTCCATAACCAGAGGATTGAACGCTTGTGGAGAGACTTGCATCGTTGCGTTACTGGTATATACTACCGGCTCTTTTATCATTTAGAACATTGTGGCTTACTTAATCCACTGGATGAAAGAGATTTGTTTGCCCTCCATTATGTGTATCTTCCCCGTATTAATGAATCCATCAGTACATTTGCTCAAAGCTGGAACCATCATGGTCTTAGAACTGCACGTAACTCCTCACCACTTCAATTGTACACAAGTGGAAGTCTTAGGTTACAGAATACAGTTATGCAGGTGCTGGATTTGAATGAAGTTGTGGATGTGCACTATGGCATTTCAGAGGAAGGCATGTCACATGGCGAAAACGATGCTGGAGTTGTCATCCCTGAATCAACGTTTTCTATGAGTGCAGCACTTCAAGAACTACTAATCACTAGTATCAATCCAATGGAACACAGCACAGATTACGGGATTGACATTTATGAAAGGACTAGAGCACTTTTATCTTAAATTGGTTACATTAATTGCATGCCTTTGAAGATTATATACACCGTCACTATATAATATTATAATAGTCATCAATCATTATCGTTGTCATCATTAATCACCTGCATTGCAATACATACATATAATAAAATTTACGTATGAGTATGCATGGACAACACATTAATTGTCAAGTGTTACAGTAGTTCATGATCAGTCTTAAAAAAAAATCAACCCTATAGCCATCATGCATGGCCACGTACATATAAGCAGTAACAAGACTTTAATATCTTAAAGGCAGTCAATAGTATATATATAATAGTTGATGATATGAACACAAGTCAACATTAAAGAAGCTAACTATGGACTACATAAGTTTACATAGCATTCATAATGAAAGCTGATTGATCACTTAGGGTCATTTTGCTTTCCGTAGTGAAATCAGAGTAGGAATCATACTCTGATGACAACTCCAATGTGCAACTGCAGCAATGTGCAATTGGTCTTCGTGCCAACCCACTCAAGCTGTTAACCTTTAAGCGTTCGCGTTTACGCAAGTTTTTTTGTGCATTAACGTTCATAGGCCACTTAAGTGGCGCGCGCACACAAGTCTACTTTAGGAGGAATAACAGCCTAAATATCAAGGTAGAAGTCTCTTGAAAGCTTTTAATGAATAGAGTGGCACTTTACAGATGTTCTGGAAGCGTTCGAACGTCTACAAACGAGAGTACGAACGCATTTAGGACACTTTATTTCTTGTTGCGCTAGACGCATTCCTCCTTCGATTGTTACGTACGAAGCCGCCGCTAGTTCTTTCTCTCACAGGGGCCAGCGGGTTGTAGCCTTTTTATAAACAGCCTCTATCCTTTCTAGAGGCAAATTAGCAAACAATACTCTCGTTTGAAGGACTATTCACGACTTCGTTTCTCAGACTGTGGCCATGGCAGCTAGACCAGTAAGTTTAGCTTCACGTATACACAAGTACGCGTATAATGCACACTATTCACTTATTACTTCACAAAAATAACGTATTCTATATACAGATGAGAAACAAAACATCCAGACTAGCTCTACAACACGTTATTGAAGAAATAGCTAATGATGATGAGGACTGGCTTCAATCAGATGATGATGAGTACTTTGGTGACGAGGGTGATGCTGAAGCTGAGGCAATGCCAATAGATCCGATTGAACGGGCACAAATGTATGCAGACCATGAGCTACATGATCCTTCTAGCGATGACACGCAAAATGAGAGTGAAGGACTGTCACTGCAATCCACCACACCACCCAGTACAAGATGTGATCATTTCAAACCAATTGACTTCACTGAGGATGTAGGACCAACGAATCCCCTTGAAAGTGATGCCACTGCTTTGGATTACTTTCTAGAAATGTTTGGACATGACACATTTGACTTCATATCTTATCAAACCAACCTTTACGCTCAACAGTCACCACCAGGAGAGTCATACAAGTGGTATCCAACATGCCCTGAAGAAATTAGGCTCTTCATTGGCATGCTTTTGGCCATGGGAATTCACCAGCTGCCATCTGTGACTGATTACTGGTCAATGAATCCATTGATTGGCATAAATGCAATTGCTAAATGTATGCCAGTGTTGAGATTTAAAGTGCTCCTGCGATGCATACATTTGAATGACAACAGCACTGCAAAAAGGCCCGGAGAGGATGATTTTGACAAGCTCCACAAAATCCGCCCACTATACGATATAGTGAAGCAAAGTTGTTCGATGAAATACAAACCTCACAGAGAAATTTCAATCGATGAAGGAATGGTTCTCTTCAAGGGGAGGAGTAGCTAGGGTTATACATGCCACAGAAGCCGATCAAGCGGGGATTCAAGGTTTGGTGCAGTGCAGATGCTCATAATGGATTTCTGAAGGGCATACATGTGTACACAGGGGCAACTACAGGTAGCACAGAGCATGGCTTAGGTGCTTCTGTGGTAAAGCAACTGTCAGAGCCCCTACGCGGAAAGGGTCATCACCTGTATTTTGATAATTTCTTTTCAAGTGTTGATCTGGCTCAAGATCTTCTCAAAGATCAACTTTACTGTGTTGCAACCACTAGAATAAATCGAAAATTGTGGCCATCATCCTTGAAGGATGTAAAAGCAAGGAACAAGACAATGAGTCGGGGTGACTATGCAAGCGTTCTCAGCAACAGTGGTGATGTTGAATGCCTAATATGGAAGGACAACAAATGCGTACCTTTCTTGAACACAATAACCAAGCCAGGCACTGAGGACTCAGTGAACAGAAAGGCGAAGGATGGCAACAGGCAAGCAATAAAGTGTCCAAAGTCCGTAAAGCTGTACAACCAGTATATGGGTGGCGTGGATATTGCAGATGCACGAAGAAAAAACTACAGCTGCAGTCGAAGGTCCCGGAAGTGGTGGATGCGTCTCCTTTATTATCTGCTGGATGTATGCAGGGTCAATTCGTACATCTTAGCGCAAGAATCACCTTATTTCGCAAAGATGACCATGAAAGAATTTGTCCTTAACATCGCTGAAGAGCTAATGAAATCCTTCAACTCACGGAAGCGCCCAGGGAGAAGTAGTGATGGTCCACCTTCGGCTCGATTTTGTGAGCGACATTTTCCTCACAAAGTTGATGAAAAACAAGCTTGCCGCTTCTGCAGCACCGCCCAAAACAGAGTACGAACATCCTACTGCTGTAGCGATTGTAATCCTGATGATCCCATCCACTTATGTCCTTTTCCGTGCTTCAAATTGTATCACACCAAATAGACGGTAGCCATTTTTCTTTACGTAACTCCGTATAATTATTCTGTTCTTGTAAATTTATTTGGTATTCTTCAGTATAACCAATATTTTCTATTGCTATAACTTATTAAATACAGAACGTACGAGGCTAAAACTGTACAAAAGTTTAACATACTACCATAGAATCCTACAGGCAAAAAACTAGTATAAAATCGAAAATTTTTTTAATGCAAACTTTGGTCACGCGCGCCACTTAAGTGGCCTATAAACGTTTAAGGGTTAAAGGCCACAAAGATTGCTCGATCACTGAAGACAGAGCTGCCTGTTACAAATCTCAGAAACTTGGCTCTTTCATCTGTGTGGAGATTTCCAATGCATTGGAGAAGATATCCAAATATACGTTCTTCATTTGGACTATTATAAGATGAAGGCGGAATGATGGACTCAATTATTTTCCTGGCTGTAACAGCCATGGATTGATAGATGGAATAAAGCTCCTCTATGGTCAGCATAGACCAGAAGTTCTGGTGGCAAGTAGGAATGCCTTGGTGCATTAAATGGCACATAGGAAGTGGTTGAACAACAAACATGAACTCAGCAAGTTCTTTTATCATGGTTTTCAGGTTGTCCTTAGTTGGAAGTTTTCTAGCTCCAAATCGGCTGACCAAATTGATGAGTGCTGATTTCTCTGAAAATTCTTTGGTACTCTCATCTGCAAGATCTGAAAGGGCCCTTTTTAATATGTCACTTTCATAGGGGATCAAGGAGTCCACAAATGTGGAGATGAGAATGTCATCTGGTATCTTGATGGATGGAGAAAGAAGTGTGCAGGCAAGAACAGGAAATGCAATGCGGATTGGGAGTATCTGTGATGTTAGAAATCCATGTACAATAACACGGCCCAACTTGGTGAATGATGAACGATCCATCCCTGCGGTTATCACTGGAATTAGGATATTGCTTCTGTCAAACATTAATGTGTATGCAACTGCCCAGAACGCACTATACATGTCCCTTGTGACGCCACCGAAGTCCAACCCAGCTTCATCGACAAACTTTACTTCAAAGGGATACTCCAGGCAGGCATCTTCAGCAGCATGTAATTGGAGGACATCACTGAAGATATTGCTGCGAGAGACAGCATGATGTCCATTCTTGGTCTGCTGACTTATGACATCCACATATCTCTTGTGTACATCATTCACATCGGCTACAGAAACATAAGCCAAAACAATTAAGTTACCATGCGTGCATGCTGGTGAATTAAATAACATTCTTAAAATTTAATGTGTATGGAATACATATAAATGGCATGTGTGTCATCTAATTTAAGTTGTGATAGATAACGGGGAGTATATATATTAGTTTGATGTGTTCATAACATCCAACCTTAATAGATTCAATATAGCAGACAATTATATACATTGAAAACATAGACCAACCTGGAATCTCTTCAATATTCTTGCTAGTTTTTGCTGCTGTCCATATGTCAATTTGATCGTCAGTCACATTCTTCTCCTCATCTTCTGTATATGTGATGTTGCTCATTGAATGGCAAGGAGACTCATGCCTTGGTTCAGAAACAGTAACATCTGGCAGTGAATCATCAGAATCATTTTCAGGCCCAGATGAAGGCATATCCTGTAAAAATATATTAATAAATGATATAATTGTCTTGCATGCATGCATGATATATAAAGTCTACTTTGATTTACATGCATGCATCAGTCAGAGTGGTCACCAGAGAAAAAATGAAAGTGGGTGGAACTTGTTTAAGCCAGTCAGTAGTAGGTTAGTGCACAGCTGCCATATGAAGGTTTCACTTCATATTATTTAGTATCTTGTAATAGGGAAAATTCGCTCAAAGTATATGATATGCAGTGTCAGTTTTATATACCTAATCTATCGACTCAAAGTACCTGAACAAAGAATTTGAGGAATGACTCTACTTAAAGAAAAAATGGTTTAGGCCACAGCTAGTCAACTATAATCACAGCGTCTAAAAATGACCATATGGTTTAAACTGATTATGTGTAAGCAGTATATACACTATAGAAATGGCACATATATATATATATATATAAAGTGGACTAACTGTCAAGCAGATTGGGTCTTCAGCAGAACCATCAGAAATATAAAATGATCCTCGCCTGTTGATGACCACTTCACCATTTGGCTGCTGATTGTCTGCTTTCGACAGTGCAATCCCATCACATGTTAGGATGGTAGGTGCCATCATGGTTGTGAACATGCTACCGAAGGAAGAAGTGATGGACTGTTGAATTGTCCACCAATTGTGATGCCTGCAGACAGGGATTTTCTTAATTCTTCCTTGTTGTTTGAGGTCCCCACGCTGCTTCCCCTTCGGAACCCGCTGAACAAAGTTGGGAAGAAGGCAGATTTCAACTTGCGATGACTTTACTTTGGAAGTAGATTTCTTCTTCCGTTTTGCTTCTTTGACAACTAGCTCATCGGCAGGATCAAATGTCTTAATGGTTGATGCAGCTGATCGCTTTGATGATGGGAAAAGTTTGGACAGTACCTTGGCTTCACTGTCACTTGGCTTCTTTAGCTTGTTTAGACACTGCAAGGCTTGGCTAGATGTTGACATCTATAGTAGGCGCATTCAATTATATATTAAGTGATCATGTATGCATGAAGCACAATACTTCTGCATGGCTATATAACAAAGCTAAAATCAATGTCAGTGTAATATGTGCTATGTAATAGAACATATATATAGTGTTGGCTATAACAAAGTCGTAAATTACGTATAACTGCACATGGGTGCTTAATATGTGATGCATATGATCCTTACATATATGTCCAACTGTTACAGTAACTGTTGCCCGGTTGCATAAACACGTATACGGTTGCACAACAGGCTATCCTGTTACACAATTGTATGGCAAGATCGAAGCTGTTCCACCCAAGATGGAAGCCATGCATACACAGCTGCAGCACCAATAAAACTATAACCTCCATGGTGTGCACAACAGCATCAGGCATGCATGAAGCTCAACAACTTAAGAGTGTTTGAGATTAGTTTTTTGGAGCAAGCGAAGCAAGTGGAGCCTAAACGTTTGACCAGTTGAGCAATCAGTGTCTGGTTAGCCAACTAGAAAAATTAACCATCGGGTTAAAACACATATTACGTAGGCTGAGGAGCATAGTTACGTACAATGCATGAGGAGGTATATTATACAAAACCTTGGTACAGCTAGATAAGTGCATGAGGTTCTTACATTCACAACCACTTAATAACTAAACAGGCATTTTGGCCACAAACAACCTAAGGCGTATGCATAAACTGTGTATAGCTACATGTCTGCGTGGTGTATCACATCACAAAACCCATCTTCTATAAAAGATACCTGAGGTTCTTGGAAAAGCAAGATAAATATTCGAAAGAGATCTCCTGTACGATTGCTCAAAGCAAGTGACAACTCTTCCTCACAAGAAATTAAGATATGGTCGCCATCTTCATCTGCAGGAATAAGAACAAGAGGATCTGATATAAAACAATGATCAATTCCGTGTGCAACGATACACTACTGAGATATATAGATCATTGTACATACCAGACTTTAATAGAGCATGTGAAAATGGCCATACAAGGTACAGGTGACAATGAGTTTACCTTTCCAGTGAATTTTCAGCTGATCTTTTTTCAGTTGAGAAAAAACAGATGCCACTCTGGAAGTGAATTCGATGAAGGAAAGAGAACCGTCAGTTGTGCTGAAAGAGAATCGTCTCACTTCAATGGGATCTTCTCCGAACTTGCGGTGAAGAAAAGCCTTAACGTCGATGGATATTGTCATGA
>CAUJGJ010000153.1:20000-28000 GCA_963170055.1 Halisarca cf. caerulea
ACAGTTTATATAGTAGGCCTATAGTGCAGCTGCTGTTTTGCTTACTGCTTCCAACATGGGGAAAAGAAGAAACATAATGACATTTCACCAGTATGTGTGGTGTATGTACAGTACAAACTTGGGGAATACAAGGGTATACACAGGCACGAGGTGGAGGGCAAGGAGGTCTCATTGGAGACAGGATCCTCCTCTCTTGCTTTCTTCATCATCATTCCTTTTGGAGCTGACGTTGCTTTATAATAAATGAATCTGTCATAAAACAATCAATAGCAATTGTACCTATCACATGTCAGTTGAATTTCTTCCTAAGGCCTATTTGTATTCTAGAGGGAGAGAAAGAGTGTAACATAAGAAATGCCTTTACACGCACACACGCACACACACACACACACACGCACGCACACACCACACACATACACACACACACCTGCATGGATGCATTGATTCACAAGCACAATAATGTTATCAAACTCACCATCCTTTCCATTTGGGATTTAATTTAGTCTTCATGTGAAGAAGCACAATAGAATAATAATTCCAGTAACTGGTTCACACACACACACACACACACACACACACACACACACACACACACACTGTGTACACACACACACAGGCACATACACACACACACACATTTTATCATACAACACTTAGTCTACACAAAACCATGCATTATATCTCAGGCCCAGGATCTTTCAATTCCGTGAGGATGATTTCCAAGTGATTCGAGTTTCCAGGGCCGTAGGCATCCCACGAGTTTTTTAAACTCAAATCACTTGTTCTGTGTCTCTCTCTCTGCCTGTGCATGTATATGTGTACAATGTGTATTTGTGCCACTAGTACGTTATATACTGTTCACTATGTAAAGTATGTTTGTCAATTGTTTATTGAATGTGTGTATTTGTATAAGTAAATGTGTTTTAACTTGTGTACATATGTACACACACAAACTGAAACATTTACACGGATATTCACTGAGACATGTACATGTGTGCATGTACACACATGGATAAATTACAGAAAATTTATAAAAATGGAAGGCATAGCACTTACAGTGTAAAGAAAAGTGGCTATGTTAAGGCATAAACACAAACACTAAGACATTACATGCATATACACACACAGAGACATGTGGATGTGACATACATACACATTCATACACACACACACTGAGACATGTAAATGCGTACACACACATACACTGAGATAGTTACAGAAACTTGTAAAAATGGAAGGCACAGCACTCACAGAGTATAAGGAATAGTGGCTATGTTAAGGCATATACACAAACATTAAGACATGTACTTGTGTACACACAGAGAGACATGTACACACATACACACATACACACACACACACACTGAGACATGTACACGCGTGTACACACACATACTGAGAGTTAACTACAGGAAATTATAAAATGGAAGGCATAATGATAGCACTCACAGTGTAAGGAATAGTGGTAATGTTAAGGTATAAACACACACACACATACTGAAACATGTACATGCGTACACACACACACACACACACACAGAAATATGTATATGCATACACACACACTGAGACATGTATGTTCACACATACACACGCACACACATTGAGACATGTACATGTGTATACACACACGCTCATGATCATAGTCTTGTATTGTGATGTGTGTTATAAGTAATTAAAATATTCTTATTAACTGATATGCGCATAACCACATGCACACACACATTCATCTGCTGTGTTCTAATTCAAACATTGGTCAGCATGAATTTATAATTTTTAGCATTAAGTACAAAAATAATATTAATAAAATTTAATGTTAAAACATGAGGTTACTAACTGTTAAAGTAAGTTACATGATGATGTTCGAGAAAGTACAACTGAAATAAGACAAGAATGATACAATACAAACTGTCTTACCATGTTGATCAATGATGCCGTCGAAATACAAAATAGGCATTGGGTATCTATAAGAATGAATCAGTAATTACTCATAATAATCACACAAGGTATGCAATAGCAGATTTACCTCTTCGGGGTATCCCAAATTAAGAAAATGTTCCTTTTACGTCTCGTAGAAGTGGAAAGTGCTAACAAGTCCTTTCAGCGTATTCTAGTCAATTTAACAATTGCTCCATAGTCAGCATGCGAATGAAAATTCCCTACAAAAAAGCATAAAATAGGCTAAGAAAAGCCCAACATCATAGCAACAGTTCGTGTAACTTACAAATATTCTTCGCACAACTGAACGAACAATCTGAACTTAAACAAATCAAATCTTTTAACAATAAATATTGTTAAAAGTGTAAATAGTAGCGATTCGACTACAACGACTGACTGTAATAAGGCTATGAAAAGTATCCATATAGGAAAAGTCTTCTCGATAGCGAACCAACATTTCACACTTGACAAATTTCCCCTTCCTTAGTCACGTGATAAAGTGATTGCGTAAGTCTAAGAATCTCACGTAAGAATAAATTATGCTAAAATTCATGTAACATTACGTACTCAAACACGGAGTAATGGAATCGCTCCCTTTTTTGTTTGTGTGTATTTTCACTGTACTGGTGTAAGAGTTATTTGTATTGGTGTGAACCTCGCACTCTATTTCTAACATTATACCTAACACTTACACATTGTCATACACATACACGCGTACTATGTACTATAAATGAGAATATTGTGTAAAATATACAATGTTTATACTCCACAATCATCCTATGCATGCATACAATATACTGTTGCACTAACATACCTTTTATTACTGCACTAAAAATTGTACACACACACACACACACACACACACACACTCACACACACACACACACAAGCACTCACATTCATGCGTAAGAATATGTAAAATCTATGATTATACTACACAATCACCCCACACATGCATATGATATACTGCTGCACTAATTTAACCTTTTCTTACTGCAATATACATTGTACACACACACACACACACACACACACACGTACATATGTAAAATATACAGAGTTTATACACCACCACCACCCCACATACTCGTGCTCTAACATACCTTTTCTTACTACGCTATGTCCATACACACACCAACAAACAAACACACACACATAACACATAGAAAAGTATTTACTGCTTTGCTGGACTTTCAGAAGTCAATTTAGTTATGTGAATTCATTTTATTATGACGTACCATTATTTTCTTTCTCTTCATCCAGGGTAGAGTTTCTAGCAAGATTTATGGTACACTTAATCACCACTATAGCTTGGTGTAACAGCATGTAGCTGAAGTATTAGATTGTATTACTTGTAATTGTGTATGTAGTCAGCACAAGTGCAACATTTGCATATTTCACATTTATCCACATGGCCAGATAGTCACATTTGTCCACAAGAGCTGTTTATCAACTACGGGCTGTACCTCAGATAATTTAGTTTTTCCTCTCCTAGTCTATTTCCTTTTACTACTTTCTGGGGATGTAGAATTAAATCCTGGGCCCAAATGCTCATTTAACATAAAATTAAATTCATTAAACTCTAAATGTTTTTGTGTAATGGTTGTTTCCTTTATAATGCTGTTGATGTTTGCTATCGATTTTGTATTGACTCGTCCGTTTAATGGTTGTCAACCATGTTGGCAGAGGTTAACGGACGCCCCCCCCTTGTGTGTGTGGGTGCATGCAAGTTAGTATCTCCTGGTGTGTACATGTGGGCATGCATCTTGTGTGTGCATGGGTCTGGGTATGCTCATGCAGTGGTGTGCATGATAGTGACTGCATAGGGGTTTTCAATCAAGGTACAGTGAGCAGGATTTAGGCGTGGGAATTGGCGCCTCTATGGAGTGGGGTCAAGGTGCAATGACAGTCTCATCAGCACAGCAATCAGAAGGTGCACAAGATCGTGAGATTGAACGGATAGAAGTTTGATTGCTCCCACCCATCCACCGCAGAGCTAGATGAAGGAGTATAAAATATAATATTACGGAAAGAAGATAAAACTACCACAGGGTGGATGATAGGGTTAATGTGCGTAGGGGGTATGTAAGCCGGATAGCGGTCTAGTTTGCCAAATTTATTCCAGAACTGGGCAGGCGTGCCGAAGGGTAGATGATAGGGTTAATGTGCATGGGGGGGGGGGGGGGGTAGATGTGGGCTAGACAGCGGTCTGGCTTTCGAAATTCATTCAAGAACTGAGCAAGCATGCCAAAGGGTAGATGATAGGATTAAGGTGCAGAGGGGTATATGTAAGCCAGGCAGCAGTCTGGCTTGCCAAATTTATTCCACAGTTGGGCAAGCATGCCCCCCTCAGTGATGACATGCAGCTGCAGGTGTTATGGTCCCATGCTTTGGGACAGGTGCAGTCTGAGCCACCATGAGTAAGAGTCCCAGTGTGATCTGGATTGAAGTCTGAGAGGGGGGCGTCTGTTAAATAAATGTAATGTGAGTCAAAATGAAAATACGCAAGACTATTTTGGTAATAATTTGACTCACAGTAAGATGGAAACTAACTTTAGATAGTGTACAGAATTGAAATTGTATTTTCTACGAATATGTCCAAATCTGACAAATATGCCGCATAATGTTGTCTTTTCAGTAGCAATAAAAAGACGTCGCCGTTCTGTGTTTAATGAGCACTTATCGAAACGTTCGTTTTATTACGCACGATTATTACTATTACTGTTACTCTTAGCTGGCGATGTCGAACGTAATCCAGGACCTGTAGACAGCATGGAAGATAAACAGAAGAAAAATTGTATATGTAATGGATTGCAGTGACAGGGATAAGGAACTCAAAGAAAAAAGTAGTAATTCTCATGTTGTAGATAGACTGGAACAATTTGCTATTAGTCAAAGGAAACATCGGGAGAAGGAGAGTATAGAACAGAGAGAATCTCAACTTAAAGTGATGAAGATTACACAGAAAAACGCATTGAACTGGAGACTGCAGAAGAACGTGACAAGAGGATAGGGATACTAGTTGCAAATCAACACAAACATTTGGAAAAGGAGACAGCAGAAGATAGGGATAAAAGGCTGATAAAGTTGGTTACAAACCAACAGAAGCATCTGGAGAAGGAGACAGCAGAAGATAGGGATAAAAGACTCAGAACGTTGGTTATAAACCAGCAGAAGCGATTAGAAAAGGAAACAGCAGAAGATAGGGATAAAAGACTCAGAACGTTGGTTACAAACCAGCAGAAGCGATTAGAAAAGGAAACAGCAGAAGAAAGAGATAAGAGACTGAAAGTATTGCTTACAAATCAACAGAAACAATTAGAGAAGGAAACTGAAGAGATGAGGTCCAAAAAACTGAAAGTGTACCAGGAATACAGAAAGAAGCAGCTGGACCAAGAAAGTCCTGAAGACCGAACAGCAAGACTGGAAATGATGGCAAAATATAGGAAAGCTAAGTTGGAAATGGCAACTGAAGAGGAAGAAATGAAGAGGAAGGAAAATGCTTCCAAAGAAAACGGCAATGGCAGGAAGGGGAATCCGAAGGAGCAAAAAAGGAAAGACTAGTAAAGGAAAGATTGCAAAAGAAGCAAGCCAGGGAAAAGCAAAAATGTGCAGTACAAGTTGGTGAGAACTGTGAGGATGAAGAATTGAAGGGAAAGGTACGACAGCAGCAAGAAAGGAAGCGACAATGGAAAGAAGGGGAATCAGAGGAATCAGAGGAATCCAAAAGAGCAAGGCTGGAGAAAGATAGGCTATGTAAGAAGCAAGCTCGGGAAAGAAAGCAAAGTAAATCTATGGAGGAAAATGGACTTTCAGAACAGCAGCAAAACGCACCACTGACCACGTCTGAAGCACAAATTGTTTCCAATAGGGACAAAGTCTTAACAGCTATATGTAATGGACCATCTTGTGCATGCTTTGCATGTCTAAAGTTGTGCTATAAAGAGAATGCTCATTTGTGTTCATGTGAGGATGCAAATAAACTTACATCGCATCTAACTGGAAATTCACAATTCATTACTGCTGAATGGTTCTGCAATAGATGTATATCAGCACTGAATAGGAAGAAAATTCCCAGCACTTCAAGATGGAATAGAATGAGTACTGCTTCTGTACTGCAAGAACTTCAAGACCTAAACAGCATGGAAGAGCGCCTCATGCACGTGTGGTACCATTTATGAAGTTAGTTATTCTGCCACGTGGTGGACAAAGAGGAATAACTGGGCAGGTCATCAATTTTCCATCATCCATGACTGAAGTCTTTAATCAACTTCCCCAACCAGCGACTGGTAGCGACATTGTGTACATAAAGCCACCCACTGCATCAAAAGAATCCAAGCCATTCTACTATCGGTGTCGCTATACTATTGTCATGAATGCATTGCAATGGTTGAAAGAAAACAACTCTGCTTACAAGAATGTGAAAATCACAGAGCATTGCCAGGAGAACTTTATGGGAACTGAAAGCGAGGAAGAGGCAATGGAAGAATCAGGTGTTGTCCGCAGCGATTTCCTGATGCCAGATGCACCAGTAACCAACTACTTGCAAGAAGGTACTTTTCCAGTGCATCAACTTGAGAAGATCGCTAGTGCTCCACTGAGCATTTTCAACGAGCAACAACTTGAGGTTCTTGCTTTTCCAACACTTTATCCTGATGGAAACAATGGATTTGGTACTCATCGACAAATTTCAATTACACCTTTGGACTATTTTCAATCAAGAATAATGAGTAAAGATTCACGCTGGGCCAAACACCCATCATGTATCAGCAAAGGGTGTAGTTGTGCTTTGACCATACTACAAAAAGCACCATCACGGTGGCAAAAACAAGTAATTCGAGTTAAAAACTCGTGGGGGCTGCCGCCCCACGCACTCGAATCACTTGTAAAGCATTGGAGTGTAAGTGCACAGCTGAACATTCATAGAACATACTGTTTATTGTAACTGAACGATTGTTTTGAAAACAATTGCCATATTTGGCAATTGTTTTCAAAACAATTCCTCTAACTCCTTCCTGTATAAATTCATACTTCTCTATTACTATTATATGAATTCTCTATTATAAGACTTTTCTTCAAATCCATATTATATATATATATATATATATATATCGGACGAGCGTTACACACCGGAAGTCCAATATAAACAATATAAAAAAATTCTCACAGTAAGAAGAGAGGACTTCAACGCGTAAAGATGCGACTATTCTAAAATTCTGTTCTTAACTTCTGAAAAAGCTCCAACTACCTATCCATCTATCTACCCATCATATATATTCTGGGCGTGTAACATTGTGGAAGCAATAAAATTACAAAGCAGTATATCAATTGCTCTCCGCCTTCGAAATTCAACATCCGGAAGGAAGAACAAACAAAAGAAAACTTTGACTGCAGGAGATCTACGTCGCAGGTAAGTTATGTCCAATTTTGCCATAAAACAAAATGGCGGCCGATTCCAAACGTCTCGAATTCAAGGCCTTGTTTTAACTTTTTGTAGATGCCAAGCCTCAAAACCCAGCACAAACAGAGAGTATAACCTTTATATGTTATGCATATGTACATAAAGCAACCAATAATGTTTTGAAATTTCTGTTTGACCGATTTTCCGTCACCATATGAAAATAGTAAAGATTCAAAAACGCGGTCAAGAAAATCTCCGAGTTTGAGCACACAAGTCAATTCACAAGACGCAACATGTCCTTATCTTACTTTCCTGGTTATGGGAGAGCAATAGTCCATCCCTCCACAGGGGCATTATAGCGCTTTTTGGAAGTTAGGGATTACAGGCGACAAAGTTATGGAATTTGTGGAATTTGTCACATTTTACTTATACGTCATTACCAACAGAAGGTAAACGTTGTAATACGTCATCAGTAGCGGGCACTTACAGTGGTTTAGCGATCGCAGAATCTTTCGAATCCAATCGACTTTGAAAAGGCAAAAAGCCATTTTGTGCTTTAATAAGTTTTGTTTAGGTATTTATAAAAGCACATCAATGTTTAATCGCAATGTTCAAGCTACACTAGTACCGTCAACAAGGGCCAGGTACCGCCGATATTGAC
>CAUJGJ010000154.1:0-2500 GCA_963170055.1 Halisarca cf. caerulea
ATACACACACACACACACACATACACACACACACATGCACACGTACACACACACACACACACACACACATACACACACACACGTACACACACATGCACACATGTACACACACACACACACATGTACACACACACACACACACACACACACACACACACACACACACACTCACACACACAAACACGCACACATGTACACACACACACACACACACACACACACACACACACACATGTACACACACACACACACACACACACACACTCACACACACACACACACACTCACACACAAACACACACACACACACACAAACACACATACAATTGGTAGTTATTTCCTAGGAGTTGTCACAGGATAAGAATTCTTAAGGAATTCACTCCACAACATTTGGCTCTTTGGCAGACCAAACACATGCCCAGTCAAGGTGGACAATCTTCACAGAAATAGGCGAAGTATGCGGCAGTGATGGACGGCTATGTGCACTCAAACGCATGCTCCTCATCCCATGTCAGAGTCCAGGCATGCCTAAGGGATCGGGCAGTTTGTAGAGCAGCTACCTCCCTGAGATGTGTGGCATTCCTTGTGCCTCCCACAGTACGTGGAATATGTGACAGGAATTGCTCGGTTTTGACAGGGACAAGTGCACACCTTGGATTCATCATGTGTGTCTGTGTTGGTGTGTACAAATGTGTGTGTGTAATGCATGTGTGAGGGTGTGTGTGTGTGTGTGTGTGTGTGTGTGTGTGTGTGTGTGTGTGTGTGTGTGTGTGTGTGTGTGTGTGTGTGTACACATGTTTGTGTGCGTATGCACATGTGCCTGTATGCGTACTGTATGTGCATATATGCATGTGCACACACACACACACACACACACACACACACACAGATCCCCCCCCCACACACACAGAGATCAGCTCCCAAACTAACGGCATCAGGGGTAGGCATACAGACTGGGAGTGTTCAGGGTACATTGACCAAAACAAGTACTTGACACATCAAACCAATGTACCATACAATAAGGGCCATTTGGGTCCACTCAGTACAGACTACAATGATGGGGAGATCTCAACATGTGGGTGGATTATAGAGGTCCACTCAGTACAGTCTACAGTGATGGGGAGATCTCAACATGTGGGTAGACTATAGAGGTCCACTCAGTACAGTCTACAGTGATGGGGAGATCTCAACATGTGGGTAGATTATAGAGGTCCACTCAGTACAGTCTACAATGATGGGGAGATCTCAACATGTGGGTAGATAGGTAACGGTCGTCGATTAGTAGAGTCTACAATGATGGGGAGATTAACAATAGTTATGATTCAGAATTGTAGATAAAGGAGAACTTGTTCAAACGGGACCTTCCTATCTACTAAATACTGCATGTGAACAACAAATACTTACATTGTCCACTTCAGTACAAACAGCTCATATCAATATTGCTCTGCCGCCATCCCCACCTCTATCCTCACGACAACTGAACTACCAAGGAAGGTAAGTGTGTGTGTGTGTGTGTGTGTGTGTGTGTGTGTGTGTGTGTGTGTGTGTGTGTGTGTATGTGTGTACATTTGTACACACTTTGGATGCAGTATATACGTACATACCAGTACACAAGAAATCTTGACTATATTAGGACATGGGAGGGGATGGCGAGTTCTTTAAATAGCACAGATGTAGTATGTTCTATAAATAGTATCACTCCTCCCCCCTTGACAGGCTGCTTGCCAGAGCTGGGAGGGATGGAGGATGGACGGACAGTCAATTTTCTCATTACATTCCCTTGAAATATCATTTGTTCCTTGCTTTGATCTTTGGGTGATAAAATGGCTGACACATAATGTGTTATCTTATACAAAATGATATTACTAATTAAATTCTTGAATAAGGAGGACTGATCAGAACTAGGGTGGCTTTGTGATGAAGCACTCGACTGTGGTGATGAGGTGTGTGGGCGAGCCTGTCCCCTCGTGACCGCACTCTCCTACTGGTGGTACCTAGTACAGTTGACATGTGTGATGGTTGACGGACAATGGAGGTTAACCACACACCAACAGTTAGCAAGACCACACCTACAGCTCTCAGGACCACACCCACAGCTAGCAGGACCACACCCACAGCTATATAGCCCACAACCACAGCTATATGCCCTCACCCACAGCTAGAAGGACCATACTCACAGCTAGAAGAACCACGCCCACAGCTAGCAGGACCACACCCACAGCTAGCAGGACCACACCCACCACTAGTAGGACCACATCCACTATTAGTATGCTAACTTTAAGTGTTTCTTTGATAGTGTTATCTGTCTTGAGAGGTATGAGCGCTGTAGGCATTCCCCAACAGAGGAAGAGGGAGCCATTTGGGCAGGAATGCACGCACAGCACATACCACACACAGAGTGACTCTGGACCTCTGTCCGGAGTCACAACAGATATAGGCCTCACAAAATGGTGGAGTGGGGGGAAGGGGTCAGGCCTCACAAGATGGTGGAGTGGGAGGA
>CAUJGJ010000154.1:10000-12500 GCA_963170055.1 Halisarca cf. caerulea
GACACACACACACACACAGACATGGACACACACGCACACACACACAGACATGGACACACACACACACACATGGACACACATGCACACACACACACACATGGACACACACACACACACAGACATGGACACACACACACACACACACACACACACACACACACATGGACACACATGCACACACACACACACATGGACACACACACACACACACAGACATGGACACACACGCACACACACACAGACATGGACACACACACACACACACACACACACATGCACACCTAATTTCTTCAGTACAAAAAAATTCTCGTCTTTCGTGAAGATTTTGAGATCTCAAAAAATTGCCAAAGCGCCGTCCAAGGTCGGCATTCCTCGTGTGGTAGAAGTATGTCTTCTCCCCTTCTCCACGATGGATAGCAACGTAATAAGAATTTGTACCAACTGAGAAGACTTGTAAAAATTTAGCTGTGCAGCCTAAAGAAAGAGAAAATGGTAAACTTTACTCACAAAACGACCTCTATTAGGATCAATGCAGCGCACGCCACAATACTGTCTGGGGTGCATTTGCACTCCAATTGAAGCTCATACACACACGCACATCATCCAATCAAACTAAGCATACAAACAAACACAGTGCGCATGTGAACGAACAGGCATACAGACACACATGTGCACGTCAATGCATGCATGTATGCACACATGTACTCATGCATGTAGGATCACACACACACACACACTCACACACACACACACATACATACACACACACACACACACACACACACACACACACACACACACACACACACACACACACACTCACACACACACACACACACACACACACACACACACACACACACACACACACACACACCTGTACAAAGCTGGTTGTTATTTGACTGCACGATGGAATAACCCGGGGGCAAGGTGACATAATTATTCGCGGACTGAAATTCGAAATCGTATCTTATGGCGTCCAAATAGAAGGAGGTCGTCCCGGGATTTACTTGGCCTGTGTTCAGTGATATCTCTGTGAAAGATTTCTTTGTAATGACGCTTATAGCATTCTGTCCTCCCGCCAATTCGTGTATTGTGACGTTTATCATCCACACGGTTGTGCTTATGTCGCTGAGGGGGAGCAGACGGCAGACGTACTCTGAACAAAACAGCGCGTGGTCCGACGAGAGGTCGTCCGATTGGAGGAAGGCGACGGCCCTACCCTGCCTGGTTCCCTCCAAGTCACCTAAACTGGACAGCAGATACACGGAACTAGTAGATCTCGCCAGAAGCTGCCCAGAAGAAGCCACTGAGAGGTACTCAAAGCTCTCTGCTCCGTTTTCAAGCAAATAGAATTCTTCTCCAAAAGCCACTCCAAAGGCAGCCACGAAGCAACATAATAAAGAGAATATAGAGAGAGTCATTTTCTCCAGAATGTACCGCGCCTTTCTGGCGGGAATTGAGGCGAAATAAATACGTGTGGGCAGAAGACCTGACCAGCTGGCGCTGATCCACACAGCTTCTTCGATGCTTCAAGCACACTATCAAGCTAGCAAACACCACAAAGCGGTACTGTAGAGACACTCTCGAGAGGTTCCTAAACCTTCTGAACTAGCACAAAGACTAATCCACACTTTCTTCTTGTGAGAAACAATTTCAAGGGAGCAAACGCTAGACCATTAGCGACGGGGTTAAGTCAAACTCACTGTCTACACCCTCAGCAGAGAGAACCGCTGTATAGGAGGAAGTGATAGCTAAACTACTGTCAATGAACTGCTTAGCGTTAAGTGACGCCGGAGTATAATAGCGTGGTTCACCAGACTATACGCTACTGCAGCATATTAGGCGGTCGGTGACGCCGACCGATTGGAATGCGCGCTATGTAACGGGGTTTAAGCCACGCCCCTTCAAGCACCAGCTGACCGCTATGAATATAATTACACGTGAGGCAGCAGTTCGGGTGTGGATAGGGGTCGATTCAGCGGTCACCAATCACTTTATGCATGACCTGACCTCATACTGGCTGTAGCAGCAGACATACAGTTATCCAATCGACTGCATAAACAGTTCTCCCAATAGAAACACCTAAATTTGCTTTGATTAATAATTTGTACACTTGACCTCAACCTCTCCCTCTCCTGAATTTGATTAGTTGTTTATAAATGTACCTGAATAAATAATTATTCATATGAAACAAGACAAACAAAGAGAGCACCTCTGTACTACAGCAAGATGCCCCTAAAGGTGAGGTTAACCCCCTTAACTTAAAACTTGACATGCCACTTTTCCCTTGTTAGTGGAGGAGACCCTCTAGCTGGGGTTAGTGGAGCAGACCCTCTTGGGTTGGTGGAGCAGTCCCTTTGGGGTTGGTGGAGGAGATCCCTGGGTTTAGTGGTCACAACAGCTCAAGTAGGGATTCCCACACACCATCCCATTGGTGAAGTCAAATTCAAGGGATGTATCAAATTGTTTTTCACCTAAAATTATTGGTCCCAGGATA
>CAUJGJ010000155.1:0-32500 GCA_963170055.1 Halisarca cf. caerulea
ATAGCAAATAATGTCTAAAAGAAAATCTAAAGCATTCACAAACCTATTAAAAATGGTAATGTTATAGGAACATTACTCTAAAATTTCAAATAAAACAAAAATAAACTTATAAGTACACATGGAGGACATGTCCAGATTTTTTATGATAGTGTTCCTGAGTTTTCAGTGCCTATAAGTTATTAGTCACGCATCTATCTTGTGATTCAGGCTGATATTCAGGCGTATACGAATACCGAATCCACGTTTAGTGACGTTTTCTGTCGTCACAGTTGCTTTGTCACATGCTGGCTTGTGACCAAACTGAATGTTCGTCGGAATTATAGTTTTTGGCTGGGTGCTGCATGAGGGAACAAGCTAGAGGCAGTTTCTTGGCACCAACTTTTCCATGTGGCAGCAAGAGAGCTTTTGTTCCTAGCTGTCCCAAGTTATAGGTGCTTGAAGTTTGTCTTTGAGGGCCAATATTACAGATCTCGGCTTTGGAGAGGAATTGTCTTTGCTGTCGCATGGAAAAGTTAGTAAATGTTTTGCTATAGCGATTTATGTGAAAAAGTAGTCTTGAAAGCGCTCCACCATCTATCACCCAAAGCATTTTGCTTTTCAGTAGGGGTTAGTAAAACCTTAGTAGCTTCTGCGCGCTTGGAGCAGGTCTTTCAAAAGGTAATCGTCAAAACGCTTATGTGTCTGCCTACATCACAGGTGTAACATGTGCACATGTGAGCAGTAGACAAAATGGCCACCCTAAAGTCGGCAGAAATCAACCCCCACTTTTCTTTCGTTTAGTGTGTTTATAGAGTACAACAAGCATATAAAACATTAACTCAACTATTTAACGTTACAACAGTTAACTTTGTTGTCAATGCTTTGCAAGGCCGAAAAACATAACCACAGATTCGGACTTTGAAAAAGAGTTTAGTGCAAACCCAGTTATGTAAACCATCGTTTAGAACAGCCATACTTTTTAAGAACCTTCCAACAACAATATCTAAATTTTCACCGTTGGAGAACTTACCATTCCTCTTCGTTCCTAAGGTGTCCATCGAAATGTTGGTTTGGACCCAAGACAAAACCACAAACTTGTGCACATGTCAGGAATGGGGCAAGCTATCAAAATCTCCAACGGTGAAAATTTAGATATACCTATCGTGATCTAACTCCCGCGACATGGCTCCTCTACACAACCGTTTAGATAACCGGATTTTCGAAAGAATTTCAGTCCGTGAAGAAGTCTTTCTCTCGCCATTAGTCACAAGGTTGTCACGCGAAATAATGACGTCACCAACCAACATAAACGATCAGTGAAATCGATACTTCTTCTAACAGAAGGAATAACCTTAAGAACGTCTTAAAACTCTTTTTGTGCAGAATAATACAATTTTCGATCAAATATTCTTCTATTTGAGAGCGAGAAGGCCTATAATTTTATCTTCATGCAAACATACACGTGAGTAACGCGTGCATATCAGTAAAACGTGTGATTAATAAATGAAATTCCTTTATAAACCACACAACGCCCCTCTGTTTCCTGAAAAGGCACATGTCATACCTGTGATGTTAATCCTACGTTTGACGCACTGAAGCATCTGCAAGTTGAGAACAGAAGCTGTAAAGATTGAAATTTTCACACCTTCAAATTAGTGTGGACATGTCCTACATGCATATCTTGTGAACTGAAGACAGGCAATTTCATTATCAGCAAATGATGTCTTATGGAAAATCTGAAGCCCTCATGAAACTACTAAAAATGGTAATGCTAGAATCATTCCTCTAAAATACTGAATAGAACAAAAATAAATTTAGAAATATCTTGTGTAAGTAATATAAGTGATTTTATCAGCAAAAGATGTCTTATGGAAAAGCTAAAGTACTCATAAAACTACAGTACGGTGCATAAAAAAGGAAACGGTAATTTCGCCTTGCGTTCAGCACTTATCTGCAAATTCCTTTCTGTTAGCGCTTAACCAGTAACCGGCAAAGTTAAAAACACCATAATATGTTACGCAAGCATTGTTCGAAGGAGATCTGAGCAATAGCAATGGAAACGATAACGGTGAAGTATTTTGGGAACGGGTCACCACGATACGACGGAAAGGTGTTAGAATATCTGATGTGAGCTTGAAAGGTCTTCCAGATCCCTCTATTGCGATCAATAGTTCTTTCGCGCTGATACTTTATAGTCACCCAAACTGCCATTTTGCGGACTTTGAATCCTTCTATACTCAGACGCTTCACAATTTTGTCGTATGAAATCTCGCCTTCGCTGTAGAGCTGAAGAATACGCTGCTTAACGTATAGTGCCAGAACCATTTCTTGCGGTACACATTACTAGCAAGTCAGTGCAGGAGTCCATGTTTTATACGACGTCATCACTTACGACAAAACAACACCGGTTAAGCGTTAAACGGTAACAGCAAATTTTCTACCATTTATTGGTTGCCGCTTATCCACTACCGTTTCCTTTTTTATGCACCGTAATGTATTAAAAATGGTGATGTTAGAAACATCCAACATCAGCATGTTAAAATTTTCATGAGTATTTTTGATTTATCATTAGACATTTGCTGATAGAAATATCTTGTGAACATAAGATAGGTAATTATATTATCAGAAAATGATGTCTGATGGAAAATCTAAAGCACTCAAATGTTTATGCTATAAATATTCCTCTAAAATTCCAAACAAAACCAAATATAATTTTAAAAATATTTTGGGAACATAAGATAGGTAGTTTTACTATCAGCAAATAATGTCTTATGGAAAATACAAAGTGTTCATGAAACTTTTAAAAAATGTTAATGCTATAAACTTTCCATTAAGATTCCAAAATAAAAACAAAAATAAATTTACAAATATCTTGTAAATAGGTAATTTTATTAATAGCAAATAATATCTTAAGGAAAAATTTTAAATGCTCATAAAATTATTAAAAATATGAATGTTAACAACGCTCCTCTAAAATTCCAAATCAAAAAATATAGTATTTAAAAATATCTTGTGAACATAAGATAGGTAACTTTATTATCAGCTAATGTTGTTTTTGGAAAATCTACAGCGTTCAAACTATTAAAAATGGTAATGTTAGAAACATTCCTTTAAAATTCCAAATAAAACAAAAATAAACTTACAAATATCTTGTGAACATAAGATAGGTATTTTTATTATCGATCAGCAAATAATATCCTATGAAAAATCTAATGCACTCATGAAACTATTACAAATGGTAATATTAAAAACATTCCTTTAAAATTCTAAATAAAACAAAATAAATTTGGAAGTATTTGTGAGCATAAGATAGGTAATTTTGTTATCAGCAAATGAATTCCTATGGAAAATCTCAAGCGCTCATAAAACTAGCGTATAAGGTAAGGTATTTTTACATATAAACCATCAATTAACTGAATAAAAATCTTCAGGAGTCAGTGTCCCTTTAATAAACTTGATATATTTGAAAGACTTGCAATCACTGTATAACTTTCAAAAGAAATCTGCAGACAATAAAATTTACTATGATACTTTAAGAACTTTCTACCCTTTCAAATTCCAGCGAGTTTGGAAACTTAGTGTTACAGTGGTGATCAAAAATACTGAGCCATACATGACGCATTCGCTATATGCATGTTACACATGTAACGAATTGACCTAAAACACATTATTCATTTAGTCACTTCATGTTTGTGTTATTCTGATTGATTTTAACGAACTATTGTTTTCATGTAATAGTAGGAGGTCAATGTCTTGTCTTGTGTTGTATCTGTCAGGTTCATGTGTATGATATATTTGTCTTGTGTGGAAACTTGGTATATATTTAAGCTGTCTGTAAAGTGAGTCGCTAGTCTCTGTAAGAGTTTGCTGTGTATGCTGCTATTGTGAGGAATTAATCAAAGTCCAATGTGTTGAAGTGTCGTGTCACGAGTTCGAGAACCCGCCAAGGCGTTAAACACACACATGTAAAAATGGTGAGTACAAATTTTATTGACATTCTAAGTTGAGGTTTGGCACCAGACGAGTTAAAATAATCAGATTTGTCTAGGACGTTACACTTCAGAGATCAAATCGGATCTTGTTGAAAGCTGCTTGTCACGACCGTGCCACTCCAACTCATGTACTACTAGAGAGAATAGGATAGGATAGGATAAGCTTATTTATACTAAGGAGAAGCCTTTAGCCAAAATCATTGCTCTGCATGTGAAAATGTATTGTTCAGACTTTGTAAATAGAAGGGTGATTCACTACAGTTCATCATTGCATGGGCAGAAGATAGCTGCTGTAGTGGACATGCAGCCTTAATTCTAAGATAACCGCCAAAAATTGTGGAACTTTGTATAAAAGGCCAGGCAAAATTAATGCCCAGTTTATCGTTTCCGCCCACATGTGATTTGACTTACACCTGACCTATTTTCATTATTCATTATTTGTGGTTATGTGATCATAGATGAGTCTAGCCATTACTACGGTACATATTGTTTTCATTAATTTGTGTGCAAACATGATTTTAACATACACGTGTAGTTATACGTGCATTAGTCTTAGAACAAATTAAAGATACAATACCCTCATTTGTTCCTTTACATTGTTTGTGATATTAGGGTTTTATTATTATGATCAAAGAATACAAATACGTATGTATATATAATAAGTGCATCTCAATATAAATGAATAATGAAGAATGGCCGTCCTCCCTCATGCTATAATTTAGAAGGCTTGATAAACTTTGTCAGGCCAAATATAACTTATGATAAGCTGTGAGTTTCTCAATAAATGTAATACATACATATTTTCTCAACCACAAACTTAAAAGCAAAGAGTTTTACATATTTTTCAACAAAAATGGTAAGCATTGTCCAGTTATCCACTGTTTTCCCAAAGTATCAACTAAAGATACAGATAATGATCCTCTATGTATTTCCGTAGAGCTTATGCGTATAGAAAAACATGCCTTGAAGTAGTCCCCATTGACTTGCACATTTTTGGATGTACTGATCTGCATTATTACAAGAGAAACAGGCTTCCAATATAATAGCAAATATACAGTTACAGTCAAAGAAACAGAAGAATGACCATATTCTTTGTTGAAAAAGGTAGTTTATACATGCTTCAAAATCTTACAAGAAGTTCGGAATTTAACATAGTTCAGCGGAATTAATAGCACTATCTAGACCCCAGTGGCACTTGAACATAATCTCATCTGGTGGTAGTTGTATGTCAGCAGGATAGTGTACATGCACAGCTGTCATTATGTACTATACGTATACAACATGGAACTGTGTCATTGACCATGATTACTTAAGCGAAGCTCTTTGCTGCTGATAGGTAGGTTATCTAATTTTGACAAACATCTCTCTAAAGGCAGGGCTACCACATTTCAGGATTGGTTTTCCATCATTTATCCCTTCCCCCACACAGGTAACACAAGCACTGGTCAGCCTTTCCTGTTAGGAACCACCCAGTTGGGCATCTCCCAGCTGGAAGACCAAGATCTCTGCTTGCTGGGTGAGGGGTCGGCAGACTCCACCCTTAGGGTGTACCAAACCGACTGGTCCCGATAAGTGATCTTCACACATTTAGTAGCATGTGCTTCCCCACCAGTGATGCAGGAGAAAGTGATCTTGTTTGTTGCCTATTTAAGGATAGAAAACTGCTCGATATCGACAGTAGAATTGTATCTTGCAGCTTTAGGTTGTTTATTATATGTCAAATCCTTGTGATGTTACACAGTCACTTCACACACCACACATGAAAAAACTCAATACAAAGGACAGCTTGGAACAACAGCATTTGTCTTTTGGATGGAAATGTCCTTAACTAGGAAAGTTGATCGGAAGACCCTTTTACACATGTAATACTGTACTCAACATTATTCCTACGACACAATAAGTATAGTATATTGCTGTAGTGGACTTCTAGTAATTGAAAGAAAAAAAAACGTTAAAATAATAACAAAATGTGTCTGTTTGGTGTATGCAGAGAAAAATATAACATTTAGAAAGCAATCAGACATTGTGTCAGACCACTTTCAGAAGTGGTCGGACATGCCCTGACACCAATTCTTGAAACGATGGGTTGGAACTTGGTTGTTGGAACTTGTCTGTGCAAAACCCTAGGTTCCTTCGAAGGAAACAGACATTGTATGCAACATTCTGTGTACTACTGAAGGTACCCTTCTACCATAGATACTCTGTACTATGTAGAATAGAGAATCTCCATATATAATTATGACTGTGCAGTGTTGTTTAGCAGGATTACTAATGCCATATTCCCAGAAATGAGATTGGGCAATACTAGTGAAATGGCCGCTTCATGTAAAAAATGATTGAGGAATAATCGTGAACATTTATTAGAAGCGAAAGGAAGCGAAATTCGGAAAATTGCACAAAGATTGTAAGAGACAATGTCGTTTACAAAAATATGACAGTTAAATTGTAACTTTGTCAATTACTAGTAAAATCATGATTGAATTTTCGCTGCTGTTTTCAAAAGTTAGTGACGATTGACCACCTAAACTTGTTTTTGGACACCTTCAAGGAGGTAAAGCCCTACATACTAGACTTTGAACTCATGCATGAACAGAAACATACGGAGTAGTTAACTGCTTTTGACCGGACATTTTGTCAGACAGAAAGAGGTAGTGGTCGGTCGAGGGAGCCTTTTTTGTCTGGATTTTAACGTCAGATGTCCAACTGTTATATTTTTCTCTGACTTATGGTTTATAGTTCTGTGTTTTCATAGTATATCAAGTTTTCCTGCAATATGCTCGAATATCACTCTGCTTGAAGGGCATGACCGTCATTGCAATGCTGTCAATGCAGGAGTGCACCTTGCTCAACTCTTCCATGGGCCCATAATAATTTAGAAACGCCATTTGATATCGTAAAGGGATTCAACAATCTCACGAATAATTTTGAGTTTTGGAGGGGTTACAGGTTGATCTTCACCATCACCACCATCACTATGTGTGCCTTCATTGTCAATATTGCCATTAAGATTAGGAGTCAAGAAAGGCAGTCTTCCATGTTTCAGAGTTGTTCTCTCCATCAATGTAATCTTCAACGGGCAGGATTCAGGAAACACACGAATGATCAGATCCTGCAACCGGACATCAGCTTCTGCAAATGGATCATCTTCAACAAGGGTGAGTGGATTGAAGTCTTCATCTAAAATTCCAGCTTTCCAAAAATATTTCTGGATCACTCGGTGCTTGACTGATTCACCATATGACTGATAGCACATCCATAGCATTTGCTACTTAGTTGCACTGTTGTATCTTTCAAAATTGGACAAAACATTTCAGTGAAGATACTTGCGATAGTGTATTTTGCATTCTGGATAATCCCCAAATCAAGTGGCTGGATTTGGAAGGTGGTGTTTGGGATGAAAAGAGACTTCACCGTCTTACTTCAAACTACAGTTCCAATGCCTTGATTCTAGAGTTGACAGATTACCAAGGCAAAAAATGTATACTCACACATTAGAATGTGCACAAAATGATAATGCTGGAGCTGGAAACCAAAGGCCGGTTAATCATGTACAAAATGTATTGTACACATCTGATTAGTACAAGCTTGATCAGATATCAAGGGTGCTGGTTTACCAAAGGCTGTGTTATAAAGAGTCATGACTATATTTGAGTTTTACCACATGAAAAAACATTCAGCTAATTCCCTAAACAAAAGCTTGGGATTCTTCTCTGATTTGTGGCTCAAATCTACGAATACTTTCTCCCGCACCGCTAATTGCGTTCTTTCCTTCTTGGAAGCCATTAGGAGTAAGAGCCGGCCCAAAGACAATATTGGAATCACAACACTCTCAGTCAATAGGCTCATTTAATCAAATTCATTGCTACAGGCGTTCCAGGTGTCTAAACATGGTCAACAACCAACCCAAAGTTCTGCTTGACTACTATGAGTTAACTCTTTTGTCAGAGGCCATCATATCTACAAAGAAATTAGGACAACAGCTGTGGGAGAGGAACTACAGTTGAAATGTGAGCCATCTAATCTGAAGGACAGATTTGCCGTTGCTGCTTGTTTGGACAGAAATTGGTGGAAGGGTTCCTGCTATTCTTGTTCCCAGCTTCTCTTTGTTTTTAACAAGACTGTAATGCTATCACTACAATCATTACTGGTGCTAGGGTTAACCATGGAGCTAGAAAGTGGTTTATGTATATATATATACCAATGTAAAGTCTCTCCAGTACAGGTTACAGCAGGTAAAGTGTTGCATCATTGACAAACACCACTAAATACATATGAAAAATGGTCTGCAAGGAGTAAGAATGGATAGCTGGAAGGAGAATCAAATATTGACAGCAATGAGTATCCTAGGAATTCTCTATTACTTTCATTCAGGGGTCAGTATGCAGGGGTGTAGCTCCATTTTCTTCCTGGTTACTAGGAAACTCCCCTCACTAGGATCCCTTTAAGTGAAGCCACCATTATGCTAATTAATCATACAATTAATCCCAATACTTTCTCCAATTGTCACCTGTAAATACCTACATATATGGTTCTGCAGAGCACATGACAGCAAATGCTGTGAATATTATTGACACTTTGTGCTCCTTTTAGTTGTTTCTAGCTCCTTGTCTAATAAAAGCATGTATTATTATGACTTAGATTTCAAATTACCAATAGTAATGTAAATGTTCACACCCATGGTGCTCCCAAGCATGCATATGGCTACAGTAATGACATCATACACATACTATAGTATGTGTATGATATGTATACTACAGCAAGTACTGGCTACTTGCAATAGTACAATGTGTCTACGATACCACTAAAGATTTTGGTACACTGCATCATGCCCGTGATCTTAGCCTTTAAGAAACTCCCTTCTTTTTCTTCTGGCTACGTCCCTGGTTTGGTCTCTACAATATGACTTAACACAATTTGTATAATCAGGTGAGAGAAAGAATTGCTAGATTAGTTTCTCTCCTAGCAAACAAATGACAAAACAAGTACGTATGCCACAGCAATGGAACTGATCAGATACTAAATCAGCTTCTCATTGATGAGATTAGCAATCATGTACGTACCTACATATGTGGAACCCGATCCAGCCACCAAGCAAGGTCTGTGACAGCTAGATGTCACAGAAGGAAGATTGCCTATTTGAACAATATAACAGTTTGAACTACAGTATGTGTAATGATATATCATTACACATACTGTAGTTCAAACTATATTGTTGCTATTGCTAAGGGTATAGAAGAAATAGCACAAAGCAAAAACTACAGATGTGCAGTCTGAGCTATGTGCAAATATCCTTCATCAATCATTCTTAATCCTTCAAAAAACAATTCTTTAATGTATACTGCTGTTATCCATTTCATGTTGGCACTCTTATCAACTTATCACGGATTGAAATATCACTGTATGTCCTCCAGCAACTACAGTGAAACCTCTATTAAAGGACACCTCCAAAATGCAGCTACCTCCTTTAACAGGACACCATTACTCTGACCCATTTGACATCCCTCACATTGACATGTGTACATTTAAACTCTCCGAAACAAGGACACTTCCATATTCAGGACAGCTCACTGTGGTCCAAGTGGTGTCCTTATTACAGCTAGAGATTTCATTGTATTACATGTTGATTAAGATAGATAGTGAATATGCTCCTCCAAGATTTGACAAGTACCACTCTCTGAATTACCAAAATTCTCAGTTGAAGTTCATCGGGTATTCTCCAGGTTTGGCACTGAAATTGTCAGCTAATGAGTTCCCATCATATTTTCAATAGGATTTAGGTCTATATTATACTTGACGGTCAATCCAAGACTCTTCCATGCTTTGCTGCTAGAGCAATACAGTATTCTTAAAAATCGTGCCATTTCCACACAATAAACATCTACTATTTAAAATATAAAAGCGTAGAAACATTTATACATTTTTACATATCACCAAAACTATTTTTTTACTCCTGGATGGTCCGGTTCCAATATACTTGAGTGAACTCAATACACTCCCTGCTATGTTTTACAAATAGATTTTTTTCTTGCCACTCTGTCAAAAACCAGATTCTATCAGAGAGCTTCTAACAGATGTCACTGAAACTTTTTGCTGCAGAACTCCTGGCAGATCCATCTGCTGTAGTCCCAAAACAGTTTGCTAACACTTCTCCTCAATTATAGCCGATTTGCTCAGGTGAAACAACCCTGTTTTGTCAAGTTCAGCCTTGTAGCTGACTGTCTTGTTATATTTAAAGATTCAAAGTGTGTTGAGCATGCAGTTGCCTCTGAGCATGCCATGTCTGTTGCAATCCCAAAAGCCTGGCCCAGCAGTCACAGTGACAACATTCTATATCTCTGCTGAATTCACTCACTATAGGCTTTATTCAAACATTTATAGCTAAAGTCTCAAAGCTCGCTGCTTAAGCATAAGGGACAATCAATATTCTATGAAACTCAATGGTTAACTAAGTAAATAAAGATTTGGGAAGTGATTTTTGTAGCTTTAAGTGGGTTTATGCAGTTCTAATTTGGAGCATGTGACAGTCATTCCATTACTTTTGGCTGGAACTGAATTTCAAGAACATGATAATACTATAGGTACAATTGTTACTTGTAAATACAGAACAGGGATGTGTACACGCACCTTTAAACCAAGCGCTGTCAATGAAACAGTGGCTATAGCCTGCCTTGGTATTCTGTAACAGGCTGTAGCAACACAGAATTGACATTGCACATGAAAAAAAAAGTGTGCACTTCTGCCAACAAAATAATTTTATCACACAAAATTCTTGTACCATTTGTTTGATCAATTATGCCTTCCACCACCAAGGAAAAATGGCTTCCAATAGGAACAGGGATACACTCTTGTTCAGACAATGATGGCAAGGTAATTAGCTACAGAAATAATATAAATACAAAATGGCCAATAGTTGTGACAATCATCAAGCGGCTAATTCCAACAATAGGCACTGGAACAAGGTAGAGTTTGTTGCAATTGGCTAAAGTCTTCCACCTCTATTGAGCTTGTGCTGCCTGATTAGGCACTATTTCGGACATGAAAAAAGTTCCAAACAAAAAGGCAGCCAAGTGCATTATGTTTCAAGCAGCCAACTTTCTCAAAGTCCAATTCTCACATCAATAATATTTATTGACTATCAACAAATACAGTGTTCCACAACATCACTTACTTGTACATTAGTTTGCTGCTTTGAACCAAATATCATGTCTGGTAGTTGCAAGGGATGATACTTAAGTAGCTTAGTCACACACGAAAGCACAAAAGGAACAGGCTATAAGTACAGGAAAAAACTTTGCACAACCAATATTCAAAAGTAAACACAATGTAAAATATCCTTCACAACTTACTTCTTCTAAGGTTTTTCGAAGTTCTGTAACTTCCTAATAGTGTACGGCAAATATGTGTTAGCAACAATGAATATAGTATGTATGCAAGGACTTGCACACCTTGGAAAGAATTAGCAAAAACTGGGAGTTCACATTTACTGATTCATCCTCTCGTTCAATTTCAAAAGGTCTACGTACATGAAATAAATCATAAAAAATACTCCAATATGCATAAATATACATTAGTGATTATACAGTAGATGCCTTTCCATAGAAAAAAAATTAATGTGTACACAGGGTTTCTTTTAGGGGGGGGGGGTATTTTGCCACTCCCCCCCTTCAAATTTTATCCTGGCTGTAGCACGCATGCACTGTTGCAGAGACTGATCTACATATATACTGTGTTCAGAAACTGCTTAAAGTGGCCAAAACAGCCTCAGATACCACAGTATGGGCCTAAAGCAAAAAATTTCCCTGTAGGAGTATACTCCAAGCCCCCTAGCATTGACAGTTATGATTCCATATACGTAATACATACGTACAAATTTGCCGCCTATTACATCACTATACTTTGGTATTGCCCTCTCTTGATCATTATCCTGAAAGAATTCAAAATCCTGGTATTGGTCTATAAGCACACATGAATACACACACTGAATAACATATACATGTAATGGGTAGTGCATACGTCATTATTCCCTGTATTACACAAACTTATTATTCCGCCATTCTTTTATCATGTATGTGTGACACACACATTATTATGCAATATGCGTGGACATTGCACAACTTTTGTTGTATGTTGAATAACATTCTAGTCAAGTAACTTCATAATCGTTACACTGGTGATCCTGACATTTCTCTTGCTAGACCCTAATTTCCAAGATGACTTACCAGCCTGCAGACCCTTGACCTCTTGTTGCTCAACCTCAGCCTACCACAGCCTCCATCTCAGCTGTGACCGTAACGATCACAGGCGGCTCGCCAACTCTCAAGTTTGGTTTGCGCAGGTGGAGGCTCAATTCACAACCTGCCACATCACCAATCAATGTACCTTTTTCAACCGTGCGGTTACTTCTTTAGCCCCAGAATATGTCACCAAAGTACGCACCCTTATCCTGTCATTGCCCAAGCAGGATGCGCACAACACTTTAAAGGCACTACTTATCCAACGGACAGCTGCCTCAGAGCAACGCCGCCCTCAAACGCTTTTTATATCAGAGGAACTGGGTGACTGTAAACCCACACAACATCCCTGTCACATGCAACAACTTGTTGGGGATTCCACTGGACCAACCTCCGACAGCTCTTTTCCTTTGTGAGCTTTTCCTCCAATAACTACCCAGTCATGTGCACATGGTCTTTACTTTGTCAAGTGACCTGTCCCTGGATGCTCTGGCCCAGCTGACAGACAAAGTAATAGATGTTGCCTTGCCCACCATCTCCAAAATCCAAGTTGTCCCCCTCATCCCAGAGGTGGACCAATTGAGGGCTGAAATTGAGCGCCTTCAGGACCTCATCTCTTCTATTTATGCACTCCAGTGCCCCCGCTACCGTTCACAGACCTGTCCTCGTGAAAGCAGCCTCTATTTGTCCAGCTCCACAGCACCCACTCTCTGGTGGTACCACCGGAGGTTCAGTGATAAGGTCCAGAAGTGCACATCCCTTTGCAACTGGTCAGGAAATGCTCCAGTCCAGTGCTAATGTGACAATCACCTGCGCTCACCTCGCCAGGCCTGCCACCTTGACTTCATTGCACAGTTTACCACTGATGTATGTCATGTCAAGGGTGCAGACAACACCACTGCAGATGTCTTGCTGGTATTCAGGATGCCTCCTATATAGATTTTTAGGCTATGGGAAAGACTCACCACAACCAAGCGCCTATCCCACACTTCAACTCCAAGATGTAGCCATTTCACACACAAACACCACTCTGCTCTGTGATGTATCCACTGGTAAGCCCTGCCCTTTTGCACCCATGGACTGGTGCCAGCAGGTATTTGATAGCTTGCACTCTCTTTCTTATCCTGGTATCCGGGCCACTCAGAGGCTGATATTCTCTAAAAAGTCCTCACCCCTAAAAATCGTCAGGTAAAATTTCCATGTACTTTTCTATCCTAACCCTGACGAATTTCCTGACTTCTAATTTTCGTCACATGACTCTAATGTTCGTCACTACAGGAAGTTACTCTAATGTTTCGTCACTTAGTTCCATGTGTAGTTGGAAAAGAAGGTGGTATTTATAGCAAACGTTGTTTGTTTCTTCTAGAATGGACGAATCAAGCTCCAGTGGTGCAGAGACTCCTCCTACCAACCTGCCATGTTCATTATCGACTTCTTGTCGGCAGCAGAAAGTATCGGTAGTTTCTGGTAATCATTTGTCCTTGTAGATGTGATATCCACGAACAGCGGTTGAAACCAGAAAGCTCAAACATAGCCATTTTCTTTTATCTAATCGTTCCTTAGGAAAAACATCACTAAAGATTCGTCAATTCTAAAAATTCGTCAGACTTATCCTATATTTTCGCCAGGTCTGGACTTTGCTGCCTTTCTTACTCTATTCTAATTGATGGACAAACTTTTTCGCTCCCAGAGCCTAACGAATTTTTAGAGAGAATACAGTATCTCTCAGTACGTATGGCACAACATCACCAGTGATGTCCACCAATGCCTCCAGTGTCAATGCTCAAAGGTGCACAAACATACCATGACCCCCCACAGCCAGTTTCAAGACCCCAGACACACGTTTCAACCACATTCATGTGGACATCATGGGACCACTACCATCAACCAAAGGTAATACCCATGGTTTTCTTCTGGGTTGGGTAGCTTGTTTCAGAGTGCCCTCCACAATTACCACAGACCGTGGGGGCCAGTTTGAATCTGTGCAGTGGTCCCAGCTCATGTAGATGCTTGACATTCATCACATTTACACCACTGTGTATCACCCCAGTGTCAATGGTTTAGTTGAACGCATACTCCCCCAATACTCATTGGATTGACTACCTGCCATTTGTTCTCCTAGGAACGCACTCGTCCCTAAAGGAGGATATACAATGTACCAATGCACAGCTTGTCTATAGCACCTCCCTTTGCTTGCCAGGCAAATACTTCACTATCACCCATCCTGATGACATACCAGATCCAATGTCACATGTATCCCAGCTATAATCTGTGACGAGACACCTCAGAGCAACTGCACCCACATGGCATAACAACCAAAAGCCACATATCAGCCCAGATCTAAACTTCTGCTCCCACATATTCATTCGACAGGATTCAGTGAAGGGAGCACTGCAACACCTGTATGATGAACCTTTCCCAGTTGTGAAGCATTCAGACAAGTGCTTCACACTCACAGTCCATGGCCAGCAGCCCCCTGTATTGATTGACAGATTGAAACCAGCACATATTGATGTGGTCCCCCAAGCAGACATTTCACCCATTGGCCAGTCACCAGTCTCCACTTCGACCACAAAGCCAGCAGCATCAAACCGAGACTGCTGTTCCACATGCTCTGGACGCCGGGTCAGATGGCTAGATCGGTTAACACTGATTTCCATGTTTTGTTCCTTGTATGTCACTTATAGGGGTTGTTGTAGCGGGTAGTGTATATGCATATATTCCCTGTATTACACAAACTTACTATTTTGCCATTCTTTTATCATGCACGTGTGACACACACATTATTACGTAATATATGTACATATGGCATTGCACAACTTTTGTTGTATGTTGCTTTGGAATAATATTCTTAATTGTCAAGGAACTTCATAATCGTTACAACATACCAACGGATGGAAGACACATTCAGTACAGGTTAAAAGTTACTTGCACTATTTAGCAAACTCTTACGAGGCCCATTCGCGCAACAGTGCATAATACTGAGCAAATATTACGTGACTGTGCAAGACTGCCCTTAATTCAAGACCATGCACAAAGGGCATGCAGATTCTTCAGACACTACTCAAGAGAAATCATGAGTGGACCAGTAGACTCAATGTTCTCCCCAGGATCTTTTTAAGGCACTTAGTAATCGCAATTGGAAATTACTACACCGATAGCGAATCCTCACAATCCAACCGGTAGGCAATGTTATTGCTACAATATTATAATAGTAAACCTAATATGTAAGTGAATCAAAAGAGTACTGTTTAATTAAACATGTTCATATGTATAAAATTGAGGCAGTCAAAGATAAGGAGCAAAACATTCCAAGGAAAATCTTATCTCCATCTTGGATCAACACCACTGCTGTGGCGCTTGGCAGTACTAGAGCTAGGAGTGCTATTAGCGGGTACGTTTCACCTTTTTGCGCGCAATGAGAACACGTGTTCACATAATTACGCGCATCGCGCCATTACCTAAAAATGGCTGCTTTTCACGCTAATTAGTTTATTTGGTCTAAGAAAAGGAAGGAATAATGAGAACAGTACTGCTTGAATTTAAGTAACTGCAATCTATTTCAATTTGTATACATAAACTCTTACACTTGATGAACAGTTACTTTCAACCATTGTCAAAGCTACCTGTTTTGGCTAGTTTTCTTGGTGAGTGCAACCATGGTAAAACTGATTAGGTTATAGAGGACAGTCACAGGCAAATTTAAGGAGAAGGGACCACTAAGCCTTCCAAAATGAAGGCGTAGAGGGCCACTACTCTAAAATGGCCTGGGGAGAACACTGACTATATATAATAGAAATAGAAAGATTTTGAAAATACAGAGGCCTAATAAAAGTGAAATAAAAATGGCAACTTTGCCTCAATATTCGCTCAATTTCCATACAAGTACAGTACAGGTCAAAAGTAACTTACGCATTTTCGCGCATTCACACACTAACTCTACGAGATTTCTCACGTTCTGGCAAAAATCATGAGCATGCCCATCCTTCACGGCTCTCGCACACTTTCGGAATCTCTCGATCATCCTTTCACAGACACTCAAAATTTCTCTACCTAGAATACACGCATTTGTGAACATATAGAGTAGTGTGGGGAGTTACGGGACACCTAAGGGTCTTTTGTTGTAGAGAAGCGACAGATGAAGTTGAAGAACAATTTAGTAGTGTTCCAGTTAAGGCCACATATCATCTATAATTGAACATAGAATCTAATGATTTTACATTGCATTAAAGCAAAGATACAAAGAGTTCTTTTGGGACACTTGGGTTGACCATTATTGGTCACGAAGCCTAACAATGGCCACTCTTCACAAACAGGGCAAACAACAAATTTAACAGTTGTTGGTCCTATATTCTGTTTGCCAGTGGTTCTAGATGCTTTCTCCTTTTTGCAGACCTTCTCTCTTCTTCAGCTTTTCGTCTTCCTTTGGCCTTCGCTCCTCTTCTTTCTTTCTTCTTTCTTCTTCCATCCGCCCTTTCTTGGTTTCCTTCTCTTTCATAATTCTGATGACTAAATTTCCCTCTCCGTGTCATCATGGGTCAAGGTTGTTTTTTTTGAAAACTATTTCTATGATCTAGATGAAGATAAGAGTGTGTCCGGTCATTGTCCTTTGGGTGACCGGAAACCACCTCCATGATGTCCTGCAAACATTTAAGTCCTGTCTCTTGTCATCAGTGATTTTGTCTAATTTTTTCCTTGCATGGAAACCAGCATGTTTTTAGCTTTATGATGATGCATTATTTATTTATGTTTTTTGATATTTGGTGCTATCATCATTACTTTGAAATCAAGCATTTCTTAGCTTCTTCAAGACATTTTTGAGGTATAAATACAGTAGTTGGTAACTTGTGTGCGGTTACACCGTCACAGCCACCGAGTTGTTTGCAATTGGATGGTGTGATCAACAGATGACAAACGAACCTGCACAGCAATTTTGGAATTTTGCGCACACTTCCTGATGCTGCTATTCAAGCTATTACGTAATGGCTAAAAATAGCCTCTGTCCCGTGATACCCTACCCTACTCTACAGAATTAATTTGCATCAAATGTACAATAAGAGAAGTAGCAAGTGATATTACAGTAATTGTAGAAAGGAATAAAACAATTCTTGCAAAATAAAATGGGCAAACCACAACACTAAGATGTTTTCTTCCTCCTACAAACCTCATCTATAGAAATTCTAAGCTCCTTTCTAACAGAATCAAGTGTTTCTCCGCTCTGCAGGGGATACTCCGATAAGCAAACTTTCTGTATTGCCGCAATGCGATCTGGATCAAGCACCTTTTTTCCCAGAACCCCACGAACGTTACTGGACATCTTCTCTTGGTCAGTAAATAAGGACACCACCAATCTCCCAGCAAGGTTCTTTCTACTGCGGCAAGTGACCATGGCAGTCGATACGATTACTTGCGGAATGTGGAATATGTTGGTGATATCTGCAAGAGCAGTAGTGGAAGAGGGCATGCGCTGTGGTGGAACACATTCCGGGGACACCAACAATGGCGATGGTAAGGCAGGTGTAGTTGAGCTGTTCACAGGATACCTCGAATCCAGCATCAAGCTTATGTGATGCCTTACTTCCATCTCGCCAATTGACTCGAGTTTTTCAGCAATAGAATTCAAGCGCATCTTCCATGCAGAATCAAGCGTGGTGATATGGTTCAGCACTCCATCAATCTTGCAATTTAGCTCTTCCAGATTGGCCACGACCGAATTCATCTGAACCACGTGCTGCATAGGTAAAGCGGGTGAAGTGAATTCCAAGGAAATGGAAGCCTGTAAATCAGACTGAGATGGTATAGGCTGCGTTATTTCTTCTTCTTCTCCAGTTGCCGCCTGCCCCAGTTCAAAGGTAACTACATCGGTTGGTAGCCTTCGTTCTTGTCCTTGTTTGCCTCTTGGTACTTGTTTTGAAGAAGACAGTGCTTCTTTGCCGTGTGTTCTTAAATCCTCAGCCGAGTACCGCTTGCCCGATCTTCCCCATCTGATAGCAACTTTCTCGCCTACTCGAATCACTACTTCGCATTGAATGTCCTTTCAATTGACAAACAACTCCTTTCCAGTTGATCTTCCACAGTCGACCCAGTGCACTCAAACTCTTTGATTCTCCATTTTTATTTCATTGTGTAATCTCAGTCAGCCTTGCTGTAATTTATACAGACGTGAAGAATATCGCGAGATCTCGCGCAAATTACAATTGAGTCCGATTATCAATCCGCAATTTGATTGGTTGATATGCAGCTACAGTTTCATCCATATGCTTCCAAATAGCTTAAATGCTCAGGTGACACACAAGAACTATAGTATCTGTGATATCCAGTGTATAATGCCTTTATCAACCTATGAGAGACAAAGAGTTGTTGTATCTATCCATAAACTTTACAGTGAGAAGCTGACTTTAAGTGGAATTGTGCGGAAGTTAGAGGCAGAGAACATTTATACAACTAGGCAAACAGTGAGGAGCACAATTGATCGGTTCCAGAAAACAGGGCTTGTAGAAGATCTGAAGCGCTCAGGACAACCAAAGACAGTAACAGAGGAAATGCACTCATTCATTGATAAGATGATGGCAGATGATGATGAACTGACCTCTCTGAAGTTATTAGTGAAGATCCAGGGGGAGTTTCCAGGTTTGACAATCTCAGAGAGGACAGTTTCAAGAGAGAGGAAGGAACTGGGTTGGTCTTGTACTACGTCTCGTTATTGTCAGTCAATTTGCATTATGAATATGGAGAAGAGGCTGGACTGGTGTACTCAAATGCTGGAAAATGATGAACACTTTGAAAACTTGATACTTACAGATGAGAGCAGCATTGCCCTAGAGAGGCACAGAAAGAAATCATACCAAAAGAAGGGAATGCCTCGAAAGTTTAAGTCAATTCCAAAGCACCCCCTAAAAGTCCATGTTTGGGGAGGGATATCTTCTAAGGGTGCAACTGGCATAGTTATATTTACAGGGATACTAACTGCTACGAGGTATGCTGAGATACTGAGTGCTGCCTTATTACCATTCATACACAAGAAGTATCCACTTGGACACCATCTGTACCAGGATAATGACCCAAAACATACTTCTCGGTATATAAGAGGGTTTTTTGAGGAGAATGATATTGTCTGGTTCAAATCACTGGCTGAGAGTCCCGACTTGAACCCCATTGCGATGATATGAGTATCACTGAAGACCTGGCTCAGAAATAAATGGAAACTAACCAACCTCGAGCACCTAAAAGAAGGTATCAAGTTCTACTGGTCCAAACTAACACTAGAGGTATGGCAAAGATACATTGGACATATACAAAAGGTTCTGCCTGAGGTGCTCAAGTGCAATGGTGGGCCATCAGGACACTGACTGTTGTTGCTTTCCTATTAATTATTTGCTTTAAATTTTTGACATTACATTTATATTACATTTTAGTGCCAGTATATCAGCAGATTTTTGCTTGTTTCATACTATAATACTATTACTGTCTGCTTGATTTCGGTAATTTTGGCATTGTGTGCTGATGATTTCACTTTATATTGTTTTTGGGTAATATTATTATGGATGATTTTCATTGCATGAGGTTCCAATTCTGTTTAATAAGCTTCCTAGTAAGATCTACTTTGATGCTACCTGTCCATATCAGACAGTAGCGTTTACATTTGTCAACTTTCTGTCAAATAACGCTATTTCAGGTATTTGTATTATTTTTGTTCTAGTGCTGTGCAGCATCGAACTCATTCTTCCCTTCGAACAATTACTATAGCATTTTGTACGAAACACAGCCTGACACTTCATGAGCGATCGCGCATGATATATTATAAGAGATTCTTGTGCGTTTTCGAGAGAAGCTCGAGCTATAGCGTGTGATCGTCGAGCGAGTTTGTCTCGCGATCGCGCAAATGTTATCACAAGAACGCGTATGTTACTTTTGACTTGTACTGTGTGTAGTATGTAGTATGGATCTATTCCAACAGTTCTTATAAGTGTGCTTTCAAGTGGCCATATGCATCCAACAGTGGCTACTGTATTTCCTCAAAAAATTCATCATGTGACAAATCCAATCAATTTCATCAGATTGGTTACTAAGAAGTGAAATGCGCTACCTTTCTGTGCATGTCAAAACTTTCGAGGTGGCTGACGAAAATTAAAACAAACAATGGTCGCTCGTTCAGCGCTGAAAGTAGCCACTTGGTGCACGGACAACGTATATGCTACGAAACTCCACCACTGTTTGTCAGAGAACAGCTGAAGAGCTCCTCAGAGTTCCTACAAACGACATCTTGGGCAATGATGAAGCTGAACGGCAGTGTTTTGGTGAATGGCTGCTAGAGTCACTATCCAACAACGATGGAAACTTTGTTTCTGGCACTCTAGGACACTGGAGCCTGCTAGCATGCTTTCATGGTTGGTAACAATGACTCAAGCACAAATCGATACCAAATGATTTCGTCATCGATTAGAGGCATTTGGGCACTTTCAAAAGCAGTGACAAATCTTTAGGTTGACGAATTTCTAAAGGAAATATCGTAGTACTATCACAAAATGCCAAGCGACAGGCATGGTCAAGGACAGAAAGCATTCGGGAAGACCGAAGACAATCACACCTGCTTGCACATGTATTAAGACGAGGCTATGGCTCAGGATGACAAACCAACTGAAGGAAAGTCAAAACTGTTGGGAAAGAAGACTGTCCAGATCAGAGCAGTGTGTTTTTCAGAGAGAACATATGTAAGAGCAGGTACCTACAAAGTTGACAATTTTAATTTTCACAACCATGGCTAAGACGCTCATGTTTAAGATTTTACACGACCATGCATGAATAGTAGGCAGTCTCATTACTTCACTGATAGTCTCACATGATGATTGTGTGATCGCACAAACGATTGCGTGTGAGACTCTAAGTTATTTTTGACTTGTACCGCAGCCAATTTGAAGTCTACTTGCAAAGGACATAAGCTTTGAAGTCTACTTGCAAATTTTTAAGGATATAAGTGAGTACTGAATTTTGAAGCAATGCTGGTTTTGCATACAAACAGTTCAATCACTATTCAGAAGTAAGTCAAATGCAATATGCTAAATTACCAGCACTATATGTAATTTTCTTTGAATGCAAACCTAAAATAATGCTTCAATTACAAACACTGTGCGTGCAATGTCAGTTATAACATCTTGTATACAAATTCATCATGCAGTACTTAATACATACGTACATACCTTTCTTCATCAACAGAGCCAGGCAGGAATGAATTCAACAAATAACATACAAACTTGCAAGAGTTTTGACAGCTTTACTAGAGTTAAGGAGTCACTAACATATAAAAATTGAGCTGAAAACAAATAACATAGCAAATGAAGGATACTCCAATAAAACCTGTATGGTTTGCGAATTCGCATCAAAGCTGGATAATTTCAGTCCTTGGAAATGATTCTCAGCTTTCTCAAACTTGGATATATTATACTGGAAATAATGGACATTGATTTTGGTTGATAAGAAACCACACACACACACACACACACACACACACACACACACACACACACACACACACACACACACATGCATGCATGCACATGCACTCAAGTAATATATCATATTTGATCGAATAAAGGCCTAGCTGAGATTTATTTCTTTCATGACATTTTTGGTTCACCCATTAATTATGGCAAAATTCAGAATCCACTGGCATTCTCTATAAAATCATAATATTGCACCAGCAAGGCAGCCAACTGGACATTATCAAACAATAAAGTGTGGTAAGGGGCCATCTGACCACTTTAACAAGCAAAAATCCAAAATTCATTCGGTCTCAGAATGACATTGTGAAAATCTCTCAGAACGAACTACACAGTAGTTCCTTCTGGTATTTTAGCCAAATTATCAAAGGCTAAACAAAAGTGGGAGTCCCCCCTCGATGATGTATGATAGACAATAATCAACTGTGCATTGTTCCTAGATCAACTGATGTGGCCATTTTGCCCACTGAGACCTGATGTTGATTTGAAACCCAGCCATTATTTAACTAGGGCTGTTTCTACCCCTGGCTATTAAACAAACCCGGCCTTTATCCGGTCAAATATGGTAAATCATAAGAGATTGAAAACTGGTATTCATGTCACTTCCCATAAAACAATGTAACAATTCTCTTCATCTGGGAGTGGGTGAACAGAAAAAGAAGTAACAATAGTCGTCCATATTGTAGTGTTGCACTTATTATAAGCATTTCTCATTGATTTGGTACCTTTTTCAGTGTATTTAACAAACATACATTTCAGTAGATAGAATGCATTTTAAATAACAATCAATGCTGCTACGGTGGATGCCAGTCAAATATTGAAGATACCATCATACCAGTTGAAACCTTTCAGTCAACAACTCGACTTCTCTGTGGAGGATGTGAATTGTGTTCACCGTTAAATTAGAATGATTTGACTGTTTGTTTGAATTCTAGTCTTCCTCAAAAAATGGTTTCTCAAAGAGATTCCTATTGTAATCCTCCAACCAATGTCACATTCTAAAATCACCAGCACTGAATTTTGATGACCAATTGAATTGGCTAATCCCTGGCTTTGGATTAGACATTAGCATCTGGTTAATTGCTGTGGTCTGGAGAAACAGAGCAGTTACGTAGTCTACAAGATTGGCCAAGAAAGGATCACAATACATATAGAACTACATCAGCAGTTTCCTGGGTCCTCATGCAGAATGATTTGACTGGTTATCAAATTCATGGTATCCTCAAATAGCCATTATTTATTTCTCCAATAACTTTTCCAACCAATGTTGTATTTTGACATTGCCTGCACCAAATTTCAACAGCAACAAAGTTGGATAACCTCTGGTTTGGAGCAGAATCTCTAATTTGGCACAAAACATTGCATTTGCCTACAGTAGCTCCAAGATTTGTGCTGTAAATCCAATAGCTTATAGAATCACAGTGTATGTTTCAAACACAAGCACATACACATGTATGACAGCAATATAGTAGAAATTTGTCAATTACTATTAATTAATCTAGGCTATAAAAGCTTTAATGCAGGTGCTTGATGAAGATGTCTGTTTAATACCATCCACCAGTTTTGGGTTTTCCTTGACCAATCCCACGATGGGAGGATCCCAAGGAACATCTGTCACTGCTACGCCCAGTGCTACTGACGAGGGGTGAAATTTCTAGAAAAGGCCTTATAGCACATTGTTAAAACAGTGAAGTTTCATCTCATGCTATTGTTGTTGGAACATTCTACCTATGTACACTAGCTTTAGTTGGAGTCTTTAGTAAGTAATAACCGACTTTCTGTAGAGTAGTTGTTTTATACACTGAAGTCCTTTCTTTTTACTGTGAGTATTTGCCTGTGATGGTACTTTTTATAGTATGGTCAAACTGAGTTTACCTTCACTATATTACAGATACAAACCTTTCGCTGATTTCTTAGATCTGCTAACTAACCAGTACTACAGAGTTAATCTACATGTTCAGTGAATATCTCTGTTTAATACCATCCACCATGCAGTTTTGAATTTTCCTGACCAATCCCATGATGGGAGGTTCTCTATGAACATCCACTACTGCTACTACCCAGTGCTATTGATAAAGGGTGGAAATCCCAGAAAAGGCCTTATAGCACATTGGCAAAACAGCAATGTCGTCTAAGGATATCATGGTTAGTACTTTCTACCTACAATACAGTGGAAACTCTATACAAAGGCCACACTGGAAAAATTTGACTCAGTTTTTTTATCTTTTGCAAAGAGGTTGTCTTCAGTGAATGATAAACTGCATTTGAATGACACAGAGAAAACTGTGGGAACCTCAAGGCATGCCCTTTGTAGGGATGCTCAATACACCATATTTCGAAAAGTACACTACCGTATTGAAGGTTTGACTATATACCTGCAGTAAATAGGACAGAGTTGTACAAGGATCATACAATTTCGAAAGAGCAACAATTTTTCACTCTTTGGGCAAGTGAGCACAGCACGTTTGCTAGTATGTGTACCTACCTGATTATACTTACCTCAACTATAGTATGAATGGATTCCATAAAAAGTGTGTCACAGCTCACAAATAGGTGAGATAAAGCCTCCAAATACAGTATGTAGCCAACAATAAAGCCATCCAAGAAAGTATCTGTTCTACCACAAGCCTTTAAAATGAAGGGAAAACATGACGCATTCACTGAGGGAAATTATAAGTTCCTCAAAAACACAAGCATTCACAATGTTCGTGCTCTTCCTTCAACTAACCTTTACATACTGCTGTGCACTTAAAGCTTTATCCATGGCACCCTTTACAGATTTTCTCACTATTTCAATTTCACTCAAACTCAAACAGCTGTCTGAAATTTCCCCCAGGGATAACAGCCAGTAATAGTGCTGTTCACATTCCACCTGAACCCAAAACACACTTAAACACCTATGAAATGTGGGCACGATCAATGAAAACTCACTATATCAGCAAGTTTTCGATATAAATATCCTGCAAGCCTATGAAAACCCTACAAAGTGAGGACAAGTGTACAGTAATCTGCACAACAAATGGATGATTTTAGAAATTTTGTATAAACCTTGCAGCTAGCTTCTCTTGCCAACAGGAACAATATATCATACATAGATACACATGAATTGTGATTAATATGATGAATGATTTTCTTTTCAAGCCAGTACAGATTGGATATGAACTGATTAGCAATTGCCCTCTGAAAAGTTGAGTGGATCTTCATCACAGTGACACAAACAGGATACTGCAGATAATTAAAGACAACAAAGGCCAGTGCAGAGTCTATATTAAGTCAATGCACAGTAGAGGTTAAAAGTCTACATACTAGGCTTGATAAGGTAACACAGGTAGTCTCTCCACATTACCAATCTACATATTACAAAAAATCAAGCCCACGCAACTCTCACAGCATAATGAATGATTTGAAGTTCTGTCAAAGCCAATTAAATCACAAAGTTATGGTCTACAAAAAAGAATGACCCAGTTAGTAAATATTGCAATACATATGTAAATAACAGTTCGGGATGTTGCCAGGTGGACTGCAGCAAAGACTTGTCATAAACTACATGCAGTTAGACACCCAGATCCCTGTCCAGCTAGCAGTACGTACATACCTTCAAAGTTAAGACCGACTTCTGTGTTACTCCTTTCTTCACTATATCATATTACTGCCCTCCTCGCACATTATACATTTCCTCCATGAAAACATAAATGCTACACAAAATACATTTAACTAAAAATGTGACATTTAAAGAGCACACCATTCGTGGTGTTGACGTTTAACTAGTCACGATAGTAACGAATTACGGTATTTTTATATTTGGAATATTCAAGACTAGTGATATATGTAACTACTACTATCTATCTTGTAACTAGCTGTACAGCATAATATTGTGTACATTTCAACTTAGCTTTGTAAGGAAAGTACCAACAACAGCACATTTCAAGACATACAAATTTTGGTCATAAGAATGATAAAAGTGAAAACTTTTTCTTTTTGTCAACAAATTCTATGTAATCAGTTGGTGGGTCACACTAGCGCTCAGGGATGCACTATGGCTGCACTTGGTACTAGAAGACATTTCTGTGTTGAAAAATCTACCACATACTATTCATGGAGTGTTACCACAATGAATTTAACATTTATTGCTACATGTTGCATTTACGTTTGCATTTTAATAGTATTGAAGAATATTTTCAATATTTAATTGAAATGCTACCAGAAGGTACGGTAGGAGGCAAAAGTACTTCAAACCATAGAGTGGCCCTGCAGGCCGCGAAGAACTCAAAAGTACTCCCAAAACCAGATGGGCCCTTGGCATCTTTAGTACCATCTTACAATTTTCACAGACGAAAAATTTCGCAAATGAACACATCCACAAAATCCCTACAGTTGAAGGATTTTCGAAATTTTTTGTCAGTGAAAAAATTTCTAGCTATACAGTACCTGAAATTTCACAGTATTCTCGTGTCATTTGAAAGCGTGAGGCTAAAAGGAACCACTGTGTCCGACAGTATCACTAATGTATTCCCAAGGATATTTGAGAATATAACTTTAAAGACTCAAAAGAACCAACTACGGCTCACATGGTATAACTGGCCTAAAGAAAGATCCTGCTGTATGCATCTTCAGTTAAATCTGCTCCAATTTTTAAATTTCACTAGGCATGCATCAATGGCACATGCTTGCACCATGCATAAGAATACAAATACATACCAGCATTTTCATATTCCTATCCAGGATTTTGAGCAAGTGTTCTGAGACATATTTTGAAACACTGACATCTTTCACTGCTATGTCTTCAAGCATCTTACAGCAAACTTCTGCTTTGGACTGATCCAAGAAATGAACTGCTCTTGATAAAATGTGTACAGTTTGTACAACTACACTATCAGAACATTTACCGCAAAGTTTAACCAAGTTTGAACAAAGAACCTACATAAAATAAATAACATCTTACTTCAACCACATAAAGTATTGTGCATAATCAACAAATACAACCTTAAAGGATAGCATATCACTTTCTTGCAAATATCTTGTAAATAGAGATTCTGCAATGCACATCACATCCACTGATATTGGTAAAATACTGGAAGAATCCAGGGTTGCCAAAATATTGCATGCCCTTGAAGCAATACCCCAATGAGGATGACTACACATGACAAGCAGTGTCTCTGCACAAAAAGCACAAAACATCAATGCACATCACATAAATTAGTGGAGTTCCACAATAATACCTTGATGTGGCAAAACGAGATGACTTATGGACGACATAGCTATAGACTTAATAACACCAAGAAGCTTTAGCTTTTCATGAATTCTGGTCATGCGTACAGTCAATGCAAAAACAGACTATTAAAGAAAATCATTAGAAAACAATCCAGATCAAATTGGACTCAATTTCATATTTAGTCCATTTCAATAATATTAATTACCTCAATGCCCTGGGCGTTCCAGGAGTGGACACACTTTAGTGACATCCTCTGGAGGTCACAAAAAATTTTCAGGCGTACATTTGCTCTAGTTTCTTTCTCAGAAAGGTTAATCAAAAACTCAATCTGTAGGGAGGTAATCCAAGCAAATACGTACAGATAAACAGAAATTACATGTTTTCAATTGATTCTTAGAAACCTATTGTATTACATTTAACGCTTTTCATAACAATATGTAATATGCACAACTCACCTTCATAGATTAATCCGAAACCATATGTTTCAGGCATTAATTAAACTTTTCCTGTCATTTTGTGACCATCTATACTTCAAAATGATCATACCTACTGTAATATCCCAATACTACCCCTTCAGAGTTTGCCATTATTTCTACCAATGATAAACATCTAATCAAACAGGCAACAAACGTCCCATGATGGAGCAGTTTCTACTAAAGGCTTTGCTCATAAGTAAATGCATTATCTTTCATTTCTTGGTTTGATATAATGAACATAGTTATAGTAAAATATATATACATGTATGTATAAAAGAGGACCCAGGGACCAAATAGTCATGGTCACCATAGGCAGGTAGATCATACAAAGAGGTGCATTAGCATGGTTCAAGTGGATCACAAACCAGACCACAGTGGCCACTACAGACAGGTGGTCCTGCCTTGCAGGTGACCTTGAAGACAGGTTTAATTGCACTTGTACCATGATGCGTGGGTGTATCCTTTGATGTGGATGGGTGTATAATTCACTAACCCACCTCATTAAGATTTCATGAGGTGTATATCCTCTTCAGCTAGTGCAGTTCATTCTTCAATTTTTTTTATTGTTCTACCACACTGTGAACAGAGTTGGCTGATCCTTTTCTATCAGAATTCCCTATTACCTTCAATTCAGATGAGTTTTTGGTCCATCCCTGAGTTGAGTACGGCCGCTTGCAACCTGAACACGTCCACCCAACCATCAGTTAGGAGTTCGCATCAACAGACTGTTGGATGGAAGCGTTTGTGTTAGTAAATGACTGCATGGAGGCAATCAGATCGGCAGACAGTTGGCTAAAGGCGTTCGGATCAGTAAACTGGTGAATGGAAGTATTTTGATCATCAGCAAATGGCAGGATAGAGGCATTCTGGTCAATGAACAGCTGGCTGTAGGCGGTCACATTAGCTGATCGTTGGATGGAGGTGATCAGGTCGTAAGCGGCTCTATCAGCTAAGGAATGGAACAGGATTGAAGGTAATCGCATAATAAAGTAATTCTGATAGGATAGGATCAGCCATCTCCCCTTTTGCAACGTGGTAGAAATAGGTAGGAAAAGAACGGTTACGACATCCTCAGGCTATGCCTTCAGATGTCCAGTATCATGGTACAAGATAGTTATACAATGGGAACGGAAGATTTAGCGTAAATCACTAAACCTCCCATTTCCATTGTATAACCTACATATGTAACCACAATTACTACATAATGCATCCAATAATGAATACTCAGCTATAGTAGTGGTAATAATCCTGAGATTTGTGACATTCATTGCTAATTTCCACAAATCAAAACTAGGCATTTAAAAATTTCAACACTCAGTCCATTTACAATACAGGCAAAATTCCAAGGTAAGGTACTAGATTCATTATTACTGCCTTCAAGATATTATATCTGCCACTAAATAATTGGCATCAACATAAGTGGAATGGTAAGGCATCTACGTAAATTGTATTAGGATCAGTTTGCCTGCAAATATCATAGCCACACTAGCTGCTTGAAATCAATGTCTTTGGTGACAATATACATATTATGTAGATAGTGAAGGGGATAAGCAAAAAGATGTAGAGGTAGCTATTGAACTGAAATTACACAAGTTGTTTGAAGCCTATCAATAACGCAGAAGGGTAGACAATACAATAACTTTTGTGCCAAAAAATGCCATTTGCAGCCAATTAAACCTGTATCACAAGCATTATGTCCTTGACGCACTATACCTGATTTTCGGCATGAACACAAGTAGACATCGCCAGCTTGGTCAAAGTTTCAATCAAAACAATAGCAAATCCAACAGAAGGATAGGCCAAAAGTAATTCCGCACATAGATGACGGGCCTACACAAAAGAAACATACCAACATCAGAATGTGCAACAAATTGAGGTTCAAATAACCACCTTTAATGCAAGGTCAATGTCATGATACATAACCTCCAAAATATGTACAAGTTTTAGTCTGAGAACCATTGATGTAGCAACATCTAGCAAGAAACAATTATCCAATAATAAGCAACACTTCCAAAATACAAAGTAGTGTTTCCTACCATGAATCATACTTGATACTTGACAGCAAATACCAACAGCAAAAGTCCTGTAAGTTTGATAAATACATGTATTGCTCTCAAATTATAATGAAAACACAATATGAACTAGATCTAAAAAGTGTGATATACATACGGTCTTAAATAAGTTAGGACAATTCTTTCATTCTGGTGATTGGCCTCATTCATATCTTTATCTAAACCAAATATATGACAGAAATTGGCACAGCACATAATTACAAGGATTCCCTGAATGACACTGAACTGCCTGTGACACACACACACACACACACACACACACACACACACACACACACACACAACACACACACACACACACACACACACACACACACACACACACACACACAGGTGCTGTGTGAGATAAGTTAGTGATAACCTTTGGCCTGTGGATTGCGCAACAAATTATCATTCATTCCTATCACAAGCAAAGGTTGTAGATTACTGTAAATTCCCTAATTCTCCAGCACCCCGCCAAACAGAATCAGGTTATATCCTATTTTTGACAAAAACAACTTTTTTTAATTTCTAGTCTTTGACTTTAATTTTTTGTCAGCTACACAGTTTGAAAATATTCTGATCCTAATAGGCTTGCATGCCTCTGCCTTTGCTCATTTGGTATCTATCAAGGCACAGGGTAATGCCAACCATGTGAATGTTAATTTGACTTATTTGCTCAAAAATAGATAAATAACAGAATAGATAAGAACATGCAAACCTTACAGTATGTCATATTCATGTTTAAAGAAGAGTAGAGCATCGACATCAGCCTCCCATTGGTAAATATACACACAATAAACACAAAAAGAACCTGCTGTTGGAATTCCAACATTTGTATGTACCTAATTTTTCATTGCAACCCTAATTTGTCATATTTCCACATTCCTTCCATCATGCTTCTGGTTCTAACCATTGTATACTATTTCAAATTTGCTCTGCCAATAGATCAGTAAAATATGGTAGCTCTATTCACTAATTACCAATTTGAATAATGAGGCAAGAAACATTACGCATACAACAAAGAACTTGGAACAAACTTTACTGAAGGAGAGGTACATACACCATCAAATGATTTTCATTTGTAGATTAAAAACCTAATTATCGCCCAGTATAGGAAGCACTCAGTCTCTAACTATTCATAAAATAAACAAAAATTCCCATAAATTAATACTCTTATAGGTATGATATGCTCTCAAAGACACAGATTTTATCTACAACAACTAAATTCCCAGTAAATCCTTTCAACAAGGAGCAAATCTGTTTTACAGGCCACTTGTGCATAAAACAAAAACAACACCAATACATCTAGTTCTCTTTCCATTTGCCAGCACTTTATCTGGGGTCATTGGGGGGGGGGGGGAACCTACACATGTGTATATACATATGTACACACGCACATGCACTGCAAGCATGTATGTGTATTCAATGATATTAAAAACACACTCACACATGCAGCATGCACATCAGGGTTTTTAAGGATAATGTCAGGTCAGATCAGGTCAAGTCAGGTTATCTTATTTCACCCGGGGAACCGTTAGCCATAGGCTACTTTAGTGACACCCAGAAAAAGAAAAAGAAAGGAAAGGGCAGGAAAATAACGATTAAGAGGGGGCAATGTACGTATAGCAATGTAATGAGGGGCAAATACAATATGTATGTGGAATCACAGTGGTCCCCTGAGGAAATTTTTAGTTTTGTTCTTTTTGGGTGTGTGGCATGTATGTATGTGTGTGTGTACGTGTGTGTGTGTGTGCCTTGCTGATTCTGAGAATCAGCAAGGCATCCAACACCTTTCACAGCCTATACAGGGTCCTGTGGAATCCGAAGCGTCTGAAGGTCTCCACCAAGTTGCGACTCTTCAAGTCAGTTGTCCTATCCACCCTGCTCTATGGCAGTGAGACATGGGTACCCCTAGCCACCCACATGGCCAGGCTCCAAGGCTTTGTTGGTGGATGTCTGAGGGAAATTCTCGGTGTGTCTCGATGGGACAACATGAGGAACACCCAACTGCGTGCCCAGGCTGGCATTGAGAGAATTGATGTGATGATACTTCAGAGGAGGCTGCGTTGGCTCAGTCATACTGAGAGGATGAAGGAGTCTCGTCTGCCAAAGTACCTGTTGGTGTGTCGCCCGGCCAGAGGGAAGCGTTCTGTGGGCGGACAGAAGAGAAGGTGGAATGAAGTTGTCAAGGATGATCTCAAAAAGTGCGACCTTCTAGCAGACTGGAGGGATGTAGCTAGTCAGAGGGAAGCCTGGAAAGGGGTAGTCAAGATGGCAGCCAATGAACTGAACCAACAGCTAGAATTGTCAGAGAAGGAGAAGAAGGACCAACAAAAGAAGAGAAGGGAGGCAGGAGTCCAATCTGCGTCATATGCGATGTCCTGTGATGAGCCAGGGTGTTCATTCACCTCCATTTCCAACGCTGGGCTCATAAACCACAAGAGACAGAAGCACGGTCCAGCAGCACAGCTGAGCAAACAATGCATACATTGCCACCAGTACTTTCAACTGCAAGGATTCAGCATGCACGTGAAACATTGTCGTGGTAGACGACAAGCAATTTAACTGACTGTGGCCTGTACCGCTCATAAGCGAACACAGAGAAGGAGGAGGTGTGTGTGTGTGTGTGTGTGTGTGTGTGTGTGTGTGTGTGTGTGTGTGTGTGTGTGTGTGTGTGTGCACGTGTGTGTGTGTGTGTGTGTGTGTGTGTGTGTGTGTGTGTGTGTGTGTGTGTGTGTGTGTGGAGCAAAGCCAAACCATGTGGACTTTACATTTAGACACATGCATTCAATGTAATTGCAAAATAAACATACCAATCAACTCAAGACTGATTTAATGCAAGTTTTTAATGATGATATTATGTATCAGCATTGTTGGCAAATTATACCCTTTATACGTAATGGATTTATGATCAATTCATGACTGTGTTCATTCACAAAAATGAAAGCTGCATAATTCAATTTTCAGGGGGGAACCATACCCATGCCCCCCCCCCTCTCCCCAGAAAAATCCTGTTTACTATACATATATCCATCTCTTACAGTACATCTTGCCCTCTT
>CAUJGJ010000155.1:54700-57200 GCA_963170055.1 Halisarca cf. caerulea
ACACACACACACACACACACACACATACACACACACACACACACACACACACACATACACACACACACAGACGTACACACACACACACACACACACACACAACACACACACACACACACACACAGACGTACACACACACACACACACACACACACACACACACACACACACAAGTACCGAGTTTAAAAATTCATTAAGCAAGTTTTGATCACTTCACAAAAACAATTTTACAATAATTATTCTTAATTTAAGAAAGTTTCACAGTAAATGTCATATTTACCTATAAATAATATTATTACAATTTACACAATTCCACCCAATAATTACCATAAACCCATAATATTAGTGATTTCATAAAGTACACACACACACACACACACACACACACACACACACACACACACTCACACTCACTCACTCACTCACTCACTCACTCTCACTCTCTCTCTCTCTCTCGCGCGCGCACACACACACACACACACACACACACACACACGACCATGCAAATTTCTGCTTAGTGTATTTCGTGAAGTACACACATGCACACACACACACACACACACATACACATGAACATATAAAATGTCTGTTTAGTGTACACACAATAGATAATAGTTAGGTACTGAGAAATATTGAGTTCCTTATGTACACACACAATAAGTGAGAGCTGCGAGGACAGCTGAAGAACCATTTAACAACACAAGACCAGCAGCGCCAGTAAAGGTGACACAGAAAGGTGGTTGCTAATGGTGACACAGATAGGTGGCTGCTAATGAGCATGGCCGGACTTCGCTTTGAAGAGAATATCTTCCAGTTTTTCCGCCACTAGGCCAATGAGGGGGCGGTCCTTAGGATTCCCGGTCCAGCATTCCTGCATCAGGGACCAGCTGCGTTCATCAAACCGTTGGAGCCTCTCGGGACGAAGTCCCCGCTTAACTCCTCCCCACAACTGCTCCTTATTCCCACATTGACTATAGTTCTGCGGTAAATCCTTCTGATTAGAACAGATGTACCAAAAGAGAATCCCAAAAGCGTAGATGTCGACGGAGGGATCATAAGCGCCGGCAAACATCTCTGGTGCCATGTGGATGGGGGTACCGACAACAGTGTGGGTCATCATGGCCTCTGGCTTGCAGAACCCAAGGTCAGCCAACTTGGCTCGATTCAGATTGTCCAACTGAAGAGGATGAAATTAAAATGTTATTAACTTCTATTAATTCAATTCTTTTTTAATAATAATACAAAAATCATTTTTCAATTGATTGATATGACTTTATTCCGTTTAATTGTCTGATATACGTACATCAAATCAAGTGTGGAAGGTGATTCGTTTACAGATACATGTAAATAAATACGAAAACAATCTCTTTGTGCACTCCCAAGTACACAATTCACACCACCAACACAACAACAACAACAACAACGTCAACAAGTTTGTTGCACAAAGCAACATCGGAGGCATCTCATAACACCAAGCTTCACTCCCAACACTACCCTAGGCTACAGTGGTCATCACCACCTCACCCTACACACGCACGCACGCATGCACGCACGCACGCACGCACGCACACGCACGCACACGCACACACACACACACACACACACACACACACACACACTGTGTACTGGCACACTGGTAGACAATCGAATGCATTGAGCTAAACTGACCCTCTCTAAACTGGATGTGCTGTTCGCACTATGCATATCTGCTGTACACATAAAACCTCTCTAAACTGGAAACCTCTAAACTGAACGTTTTCACTGTTTTTCACGTCTGCTCAGTTCAAAAGAGCTGGACCAGACACAAGCAGCAATGGCACATGTTTCAGCATCTCACAGGACATACTTCACAGTGGAAGCTTTCATGGCTGGGCTAGCAACCTGGCATGTTTGAAGGCTCTCTTCGCTACGGTACCTTCCTCCTCTGATATTGAATGTAAACTGCTCCATTTGTGAAAGTAAAAGCATGAGTTGCTTTCAAATTGGCCATTTGCAAAACTTCCATTTTACAAAAACATCAATATTTATGGTAACAGTCAACAGAGGAAAACAGGTACGCAGATGAGATGTATTCAGAATTCAACACTCTTCAACACATAACAAATCTACACTGCCATCCTGATGCCTGATCGCCGAGACAGGCCCACCCCGCCCCTATTGCTTGGCAACTAAATGACTCCACCCACTCCTTGACAACCAAAACACACTTTATGGCTGACTGAACCCAGTACATCGGGACAGCAGCACAACACATGCTTGATTCACACACACACACACGTGCATACACATACATATATGTGCACACACACACACACACACACACACACACACACACACACACACACACACACACACACACACACACACATATACACATGCATACACTCACACACACACACACACACACACACACACACACACACACACACACATATACACATGCATACACTCACACACACACACACACACACACACACACACACACACACACACACACACA
>CAUJGJ010000155.1:62200-64700 GCA_963170055.1 Halisarca cf. caerulea
TACACACTAGTGTATGTATGTACAGTACACACACACACACACACACACACACACACACACACACACACACACACACACACACACACACACTGCAGTATACTACATGCACACAAACGTGCAGTACCCCTCACCATCCAGTTGATGGGTGTAGTGTCGGCTTTTGTGAAACTTGAAGTTAATCTCCCTCCAGCATTCCTTAGGGCTCTTCACCGATGGCAAGATGGCCTCTCCCAAGATTTCGTTAATGATGGGAGCTCTCATGGATATCTCCCCCATCACAACCAGAGCTAGTTTGCCGGACACCACATTTGAAATGAACCTGAGTTGAGTAAGACAGCACTGTTTTCAACCTCACTAATCTCATCTCCACCCTCACTAATATCACCAATATCATCTCCACCCTCACTAATCTCATCTCCACTCTCACTAATCTCATCTCTGCCCTCACTAATCTCATCTCCACCCTCACTAATCTCATCTCCACCCTCACTAATCTCATCTTCATTCTCCTCTTTCACAACTCCCCCTCACCACTCTCCCCACCCCTCATCCCTTCATCTCTCCCCCTCCCCTCACCACTCTTCCTCACCCCTGCCCCTCACCACTCCCCCTCCTCCTCCCCTCCCCCTCCTCCTCCCCCTCCCCCTCATGCTCACCTCTGTGCATTGACATCCAGTATAACATCCAGAGACAGGCTCTCCTTGAAGGACTGGAGGTCAGAGAGTACAGTCACCGTTTCCTTGAACATCTGCTTCAGCCTGTAGCTCTGTTCCTTGAAGAACTGTATATCCCTTGCCAACTGCCCCCTGTCCTGCTGGGACGAGTGTAAGTGGTTCATCATTCCTCACCTCCTCCACGTCACAACCAACACTGTAGAAGCAAAAATGAACATTGAAAGTACGAACCTGGTCAGCACACACCCTTGTTCAGCACACTCTCCTGGCCGGTACACACTCTTGGTCAGTACACACTCTTCTGGTTGACACACACCCTTGTTCAGCACACTCTCCTGGTCGGCACCCACTCTTGGTTCGCACACACTCCTGGTCAGCACACACTCCTGGTTAGCACACACTCCTGGATAGTAAACACTCCTGGATAGCACACACTCCTGGTTAGTACACATTCCTGGTTAGTACACACTCCTGATGAGCACATACTCTTGGTTAGCACACACTCCTGCTTAGTACACACTCCTGGTCAGCACACGCTCCTGGTTAGCACACACTCCTGGTTAGCACACACTCCTGGTCAGCACGCACTCCTGGTCAGCACGCACTCCTGGTCAGCACGCACTCCTGGTCAGCACACACTCCTGGTCAGCATACACTCCTGGTCAGCACACAATCATGGTTAGTACACACTCCTGGTTAGCACACACTCCTGGTTAGCACACACTCCTGGTTAGCACGCACTCTTCGTCAGTACTACTTAGGTTTGGCCACGAGAGAGGTCATGGTGGATTCGCATCTCAAATTGTTCACTCTTCCGAAACAATAATAAATTCAAAATATCTTACAACTAATCAATACACATTTAATACTTTATAGTCATAATTTGAAGTGGAATTACATCGAATTAATGAAAAGCATACGTGTACACATAGTACCGAGTACGGGTGGTTGGTCGTCGTGCAGATAGGCTCGATTGAGGAAAAAAATGATCTCAAAACACCGAAAAAAGGATCAAAGAAGAACACTAACCTGAAGGCCTTTGTTGGTAAGACGCTACGACCAGTTTGCTTGGTATGTCAACGACTCAATAGAGCACATTCAACCACTTTCGTCATCGTGTTCAGAGAGAAAGGGCGTGGTTTGTAATCACGAGGGAGTCATGAGATGTCCTTATTTGGAGTTAAACGGTCGTTGGCGGCAGTCACCCGGGTTTGAATTTCCACCTTGGAATTTCCACTTTTGCGGAAAGTAGCCTGAGTTACGCACTCAGACCGCTACACAAGCTGAGGAAAGCTTCTTCCCAGCTGCCTAGACATTTGCAAAATACACTAATGGCTAGACCCCTTCCTGGTTGCATGAACACAGCTTCACCTCCCATCCCTGACATGCACCATGACAATGGCATCCCAATAAGGGGATATTCTGAAAGGAATAATTTCCCCTGATCCAAAGTGCGGGTAAAGTGGGAATTTGGAACACTGGAGTGCTTTGGAAACATAACCTCAACTTCTAGTGTGAACGAGACGGTCAATTATATAGTCTAGGTTGCAATTGCTGGACTCCCAACTGAACTCACAATAAATTGTCATGCGCACATCGTGTGTACTATGCATGTGTGAATATGGACCCTTCTTAAGACAAACTCAAGGGACCACTGTGGCACACACAAATGCACATCCAACAGAACTAGAATCCATAACGATTTCAACCCAAAGGCCTGAAACATATTTTGTCTTATAAGAGAAATTTCGCTTTAGGAGAGTTTGTCCAAAAAGGGTTCCACTGAACATGTGTTGTGTGTGAATGCATCATTCCATATAGAGGAT
>CAUJGJ010000156.1:0-7500 GCA_963170055.1 Halisarca cf. caerulea
CAATGTCATACTTATAAATTACTTATTATAACTCATTATGGACAACGTCAAAGCAAATTGTATGCATATACGATGTTGGTGCATGTAGTTACACAATTACAATTATTATGCACATGTATAGTTATACTGTGGGTTAACGTAGCAGAATCAAATCCATTATAAATTGAAATTATACTACAGTAACAAGAACTTGGGGTGGTCTTTAGCATATACTGGCTCTCTGTTGCACGTACTGGGTAAGCAGTCAATGTCTATATATATGGCACCACTATCACTTCCTTTAGTGTGTGTGTGTGTGTGTGTGTGTGTGAGTGTATGTGTGTGTGTGTGTGTGTGTGTGTGTGTGTGTGTGTGTGTGTGTGTGTGTGTGTGTGTGTGTGTGTGTGTGTGTGTGCAAGTGTGTGTGTGTGTGTGTGTGTGTGTGTGTGTGTGTGTGTGTGTGTGTGTATTAGGTGTGTGTGTGTGTGTGTGTGTGTGTGTGTGTGTGTGTGTGTGTGTGTGTGTGTGTGTGTGTGTGTGTGTGTACGTGTGTATGTGTGTGTGTGTGTGTGTGTGTGTGTGTGTGTGTGTGTGTGTGTGTGTGTGTGTGTGTGTGTGTGTGTGTGTGTGTGTGTGTGTGTATGCGTAGGTGTGTGTGCAGGTGTGTGTGCGTGTGTTTATGTGTGTGTGTGTGTGTGTGTGTGTGTGTGTGTGTGTGTGTGTGTGTGTGTGTGTGTGTTTATGTGTGTGTGTGTGTGTGCGTGTGTGTGTGTGTGTGTGTGTGTGTTTACGTGTGTATGTGTGTATGTGTGTACACACACACACACACACACACACACACACACACACACACACACACACACGCACACACATATCCACACACGCATACACACATATATACACATGCACACACATGCAAAGACAATGTACAGTGTCATATGCTGTGGCAACTATGCAGTCATATATATATATATATGTATGTATATTAAATTGAATGTATAATATATATGCATTGCAGCATATAGTATACATTACCTGTTTGACCAAGACCGCTCCCTTTTGCAAGACCAGTAGAGGTAAGACTATGTGGTTTATCTTCAAAGTAGGCATAAGGAAACCTATTCAAACTTTAAGTTGAATTCATCCAAAGTAAGAACCCTTGTGCATGTCAATTAAAACAAGAGTGTCAAAATAAAATTATCAAAACAGGTGCGTGCATGCCTGTTTAAGCACTCTAATTATATAAATAACTCACATGCATGCAAAGACTCACTTTAAGATTGTCAATTAAATAGTTTAAAAGAAGCTTGATAGAGAAATGACACCTCTTGTCTTCTCCTATACCAGGCCGCTCAATATAACTGCATTGTCTTAGGTGTTCCTGGGCACTTCCCAGAACAAAATCATCTTCGAGAAACTAGGCCAGACAAACAATGTAAAATTGAGCTGGCAATTCATATTGAATCAGATGAAGGAAGTATCAAAATGGCTTACTTTTGTCTGGATCTGTAAGTTGTGTGCCATGCAGTGTCGGCACTTCTTTGTGGCAAATGATACACCTTCTTTATAACCGACAATCAGAGCCAATGCAGGTGTATCACCTACTACACAAATCAATGTCCCATGTAGATGCTGGGTCTTGCCCTTTATAAGAAACTAGTATGATCCTTGCTGTAACACAAATTTGGCAACTAAATTTGCATGTCATTGAATGCATGCATGGTAACATGTATCATATGGATGCAGCAACTTAACAATACAATGCCATGCATATATACCCACCATTTGCAGATTCTCGATATCTGTCATAAGTGGAGTCAATACATCATCCATCCTGACAGTGTATACATCAAGAAGTGTGTAGGGAAAAATACACACAAGATGGATAGCCTCCAATCGTGAACAAAGGGCAGGATCAAGATTTCCCAAACTAAAATAAATGGCACCTACATATTAAGATACAAAAATATAACAAGGTCATTTACAAGTTAGAATATGATTGTCATGCATATAGCCATACCTAACGGTGACATAGTGTTGACAGCTGTAAACTCATCGTAGTATATAATAATTTGAAGTGCATTGGGACAGTCTTTGAAGAGTGGATGGTGCTTATAGACACTGCCATCACAAAGATCAAACATACTACTATTTTCACTTAGGTGGGGGCCAGATAGTACCTATAAAAATATTTTTGGATATTAATATACATGCATGACATAACACATAAATGTCATGCATATGAAATCAATGCAGGTATATATATAATTTTATCTCCCGATGACGTCATATATCAAAGGAGCCGCCTGGGTAGTATTTGGGATGCCCAGCCATGCGGTCAGGACAGTATTTCCTAAGCGCCCAGTTTGTCATAACAATCAATAGTTGTCAATTAACGTGCAAAAGGTCGCAATAACAACTTGGGCAATGTACAGCAACTATAGCAGAGCAGCTGTCTTTTTAAGTGTTAAAAGGAGATAAATTAGTTACTACACAGCTTCCTTGGGGAGCAACATGTTTACTGACCTCAAACCTCGGGCGCTTTTGGCCAGTAAACATGTTACTCCCCAAGCAGCCGTGTAGTAACTAGTACATACAGTAAATATATGTTATATATATTATACCTGCTCAGATACAAGGGGATGGGAAAGAAGTGCTTGGATGGACTGCAATATGGGCACATAATAGAAGCCATCACCATTGACATTGCAACCGGGTATCTCATACCACACGGGTGCCTATATACATCAAAAAAGAACGATAATTGCAAGTTCTATTCACTGACATGCATGCATGCAACATGCACATTATATCCATGACATACAATATTTAACCATAGCAATTATAACTTACAACGTCAGGATAATGCTTTTGAATGTATGAATGCCTCAGGTATGGTGAATTGATACTTTCTTGTGCTTCCAAATAACTTGTGACTAGTGGATTCAATCAAATGGTTGAAGTCCTGATTACTCTGTTCTGATGAAGTGAGGGTTGGTAATGCATCTTGAACCAACTTGATAATATACAAATGTAGGTCTGTGCACATGTGTAACACATCATTGATTGCAAACTCTGAGATACGATGGACCTCACTCAATTTTATTAGCCAACCCATTGCCACGTCAGCTTGCTGACGCTCAGATCTTGGAAGGTGTGCACAAGAATCCTCCCTGTCACTGTGGATACTTCCTATACGAACACCATTTCCATCACTGCCTCCATTACCCCGCTTTTCACCATTGTGTGCACTATCACAAATTCCTCCTTCATCCTGATTATCACCATTTCTGCCACTGTCATCTTTGTCATTTCCTACATCATCACCATTCACCTCAGTTTCTCCATCATCAGCATTGCCATTTTTTACACCATTGTAATTACTATTATTTCGTCCATTATCACCATGTACATCAGTTTCTCCATTATCACCAGCTTCTACAGCATCCCAATTTCTGTCATTTTCGCCGTCATCACAGTCTACATCCATTTCTTCATTGCCACAATTCCTATCATTTTCCCTATTATCACCATTTCCACCATCAAAAATAGTTCCACATTGACTTCTCTTTCTTTTACCTGTGCAATACAAGTGGCCGTGAACTCTGCGGATATGCCAGTACCAGGAAATCGCTTTGTAAAACTTGTCTTGACAATGTTCAACGCCACAGACAAAGACTTCTGAAGGGTGACTACTATGCATATGTGAAACAAGTTTAAACAGGGTTTCATAAAATGATCTGCAACCTGTCGTCGCGTGGCACTGCCACGAACTATAATATTACCATTGAACTCCATTTTTTGCTGAAAGCGCCATCATGACGCCAACACGTGATAGGCCCTATTGGTTAATACAAAATAAAGCGAGGGATTCCGTCTTGGAATGGCAAACGAAAAGTTTCTGTGGACGAGTTGTCAGCACTTGAGCTCAAAGAGTATCTTGTTAGCCAAAATATTTTAGAGGAAGAAGATGCTACATTATTATAAGGTTAGCAAAGATAAAGTTAAGCAATTCAAAAAAATAATGTTTGATCCTATTAGTATATGTTTTACCACACCGCCATGTAGTCTGGCGTAGCCGACCCTTTTCCGCCATATAAATAGGCGGGAGAAAGGGTCTGGTATGGGCGCTGATATAATGAGGAACGAGAAATTAGGAAATCGGAAATTGGAAATGGAAACGCGGAAATGGGAAATGGAAACGGAAATAACACTGAAAAGAGCGCGAAATTGATACCGAAAGAGCGCGAAATGGATCAAGAAAGTAGCGGTGTAGAAGGGGAAAGTGAAAGAAGCATGGATAGCCAAGCGGCTACGAAGGGAGTCGAAACAGATGTTATTAATCTCATCAGTCCTAATAAGTAAGCCAAAAATCAGTTTCATCCAACTTGATCATAAACTAAGTGGCCGCCTCGGTACTGATGTTTTCCTGTTTGTCTTGCCTTAGAAGGCCTAGCATGGTTGTCAGCCAGGTTGGAGTGTCTGTGCAGACAGCGGTAGTTAACTTAATCAGTCCCACTGGGTATGTATTATTTATGACATTGTTATGTTTTTAAAGATATCAGTGGTATTTCTGTGCTGCATCATGTGGTTCATTCACTGATATGGGTTTCCTTACTTTCTGAATAGCAAGGAAGTGTCTCAATATGTAGTTAGATTCGATCACTTTTAGGGTCAGTGTTGTAATCGGTTAAAACACCTGTTTCTTGCAGATTTTACTTGATCGAATATATGATCCAATTTCATACTAATTTTTGAGATTGTATGGTATAGTAGCTATATATATGATTGAAATTTTTATTATTATATTCATTTTAAATTGATTTTAATCTATTGAATGATTATATTATATTTATTAAATATGCATGATCATTAAAATGTCATAATAAATAATATAATTAAAATAATTATGTTTAATACCCACAATGCAATACACATACAAAATAACAAGGACACAAGTACACACACATGCACATTATTTTTATGTATATGTATTATAATACACACAAGTAGCAAGGAAACTGAATGCAAATTCAACTTGACTTGCACACACACACACACACGTGCAATTCCCCCCCCCCCCCCACACACACATGCACATACCCATACACATGCACACATGCACAATTCCCCACACACGTGCAATCCCCCCCCCCCACACACACACATGCACACACCTATACACACACACACGTGCACACACACAATGTATGTGCATACACACACACCGGCACATGCAATACAGCCACAATTAAGGCAAACGTATACATATATGCATGCATTTAGACAATACTATTACAAACTGCATGAAATATTATTGTGAACCATTTTAATATAGTTGACACATTATTATTCAAATCAGGAATAACAATGATATAAAAATAAGCCTTGAACACAGGATTACCCGGTTGATGGCAGACTGCACCAAGGATTGGGGTCCTAACAAGGCAAATGGAACCCTGAGGAGACCGCGCCTAGAACATTGACAGAGTTACAAGTAAACTTGACTGAGTACTACAACCTTGATAAAATCGTAAAAAATGGTCTTGGATATTCCCCTGCCAAAGTCAGAAAGGGTAATATTCAAAAAAGACTTGTTAACACCAAGTTTACAGCTGTGTTAATGTGCTGGGGTCACCAGTCGCTACAACCAGCTCCCGCGTTCCCTTCAAGCCGTCTGATTCGTGCTTTCTTCACACACCAGGTGGTGGTAGCCAAATACTTATACAATGTTCAATGATCTTGTACATTTGCCCATACACCTCGGCTCCGAAGCCTTCTCTGTTTCTTGCCGCGGTATATACGTGCTCAAAACATAAATAGTAATTGATTCCATTTCCATTTCCATTTCCATTTCCATTTCCAATTTCCTATTTCCAATTTCCCAATTTCTCGTTCCTCATTATATCAGCGCCCGTCTGTTATGCTTGCGAACGAGGGGTCCGCAACTCCTTGGAATCTCGTACGTTCCGCTTGGAATCCCATTTGGAATCTTGGAATCTTAGTACAGAATCCCGGAATCTTAGCCTGCTAGGAATCTTAGAATCAACAAAAAGTCTTCGAATCATAGGTCAAGAATCTTAAAATACTCGACGGAATCTCTCGGAATCTTAAAATCGTCGACCGAATCTTTCAGAATCTTGGAATCATCGACTGAATCTTTCAGAATCTTTGAATCCCAGTGAAAATCCGATACAGAATCTTACGGAATCCGATATGGAATCTTGTGGAATCTTGTGGAATCTTATGGAATCTTTAAAGATTCCGGAATCTCGTACACCATTTTACTTAGTGTCGGACCCCTCGCTTGCGAATCACTTTCCGTACCCGGATCCTGAAATCAGGCGCCCAATCAGATTGCAGAACGCTAGCTAACGCATACAAGACGCGTAGTATTATTATGTGGGATCATAAATCTCCTGCAGGATTAACCTCATAATCGACGTTATCGTCTGGTTCGAAGATTCTTTTAAGGCGAGTCATGTTATTTCATGAACTAAAACGTTCTCGAACCTTTCCGTTGTTTAAATGAGCTATGGTAGTTCACCTGCTTTGTGTAAGTGGTGAGGTATGTTCGGGTTTGTTGCCAACTCTTTGCTTGCCTGTAGTGATTTCGCCTTTTACTATAATTGTGTATGAAGTTCACTTGTAAGGTTTTTCTCACAGTAGTCTTATTGTATCATTATAGCAATGTTTAACAGAGAAAAGTAAACGCGATTGTTCCCCAAGCTAAGAGTTGGCGAAAACCGCTCCTCCTTCAATCAATTTTTTAAACCATACAAAAAACGCTTATTCGGTGGGGGCGCACAGAAACCTATTCTTAGTAATTGTACAGCAGAGCTCAGCCACTAACAACTCCATTGATTCGCTTTGCATTTTGATGTTTTGGTTTAGTCATCGCTGACTCCGCCTCCCGGGTACGGAAAGTGATGCGCAAGCATACCAGACCCTTTCCCGCTCGCCCGGTGACGTCAGTCCCCGAAATGGCCGAGCGCGGATTGGGTCGGCTACGCCAGACTAACCGCCATGTGTCTTGGCAGAGAGAGCTGTGGATGGTAAAGAGTTCTGTATGCTGACACGAGAAGACATTTCTGTCATTTTCCCGGGGAACACAAAGTTTCTGATCGGATACAGACTATTTCGTGAAGTTCAGTCGTGTCCGCAGGTAGTCCAGCGTAGCTCAGACCCAATCTCGCTCGGCCATTTTCGGGGACTGACGTCACCGGGCGAGGCGAGAAAGGGTCTGGGGTATTTCATCACTGTTAGCGAGCAAAGTCAGGCATTGACCCTGACCTGTGAATATCATTTTAAATCAAATGAATATCATTAAAAAGCTATGAATAATGTTTAATTCTAGCCTCGCATCACTTGTGTGTTACATCTTTTCAGTGTCCCGCTTCTCGGCGATAAAACTGCTTCTTCTTCTTCAGTTGCTGAAACCGATCGCGAATGGCAGCGAAGCCGACACTATCGTCTTCCTAACCCCCTTTGGTAAAATTATAAGGGTGTTTTCGCTCCTCA
>CAUJGJ010000156.1:12500-27500 GCA_963170055.1 Halisarca cf. caerulea
CACAGCAGAACATATGGCACTTCTCAATAGGGAACTCAAGAAAAGTACTGCACTCTGGAATGTAGATACCATTGTCAGGTTGCTTTCCCTCACCTATCATAGTAGGCTAGGATTGCGAAAAGATGCAAGGGTCGTCTCAGCAGCCCTAGTTTGCCATGTTTCACTCAGCAGCTATTTGTGAGTGAACGTTATGTGTTGTGGTGCAGTGTTCTACATAATTGTACCTTATATGTTTATGTAGCTTCTACAAGACTTATTACATAAATGTGGAAAATCCTTTCAAAGTGAATAGGAAGTGCGTGACGAGATTCATCACTTTCAGTGTCTGTGGCTGCAGAACATCTTGCCTGGTCTGCGAGCTTTGATTGGAGACAACCTTGATCGTACGTATGTCTCCAATTATACTCTATATAATACACTAACTCCTGTCTGACATTTATCCCTGATGTTTTTCTACAATGTGTGCAGCCATGAAATGTGTTATTTGGCTACTTGACAAATTGAAGCCAAGAAACAGCAGAGTTTCTGGGGAAGACAGAATGCTTCATTTTATTTGTGTGGAAGAGGTTAGTGTCGGAAATTTGAATTTATTTACAAAGAATGGATGTGTGATCATGCAGTGTATTTTCTTTACATAATTCCCCATTTATAGTCCTTGGGTTTATGTATGGCAAGGCACAAACAAGAGCATGACCCATTCATTGCCATTGCTGGATCAGGGTCGGATTTGGAGTCAATGGAGGATTTCGCAATTATATGCGACCAGCGAATTGTTCTGAAACTACCATGTGGCTCCATGCAATATAGCCAATTTGGCAATAATTGTTCTTATGGCATATTGCCATTACCACAATGCTTGCTATTCCCCACTTGTTGAGGACATGATGGAATTTTTCCAACTAAAACTTCTGGGATTAGCAGAGAATAAAAAAAAAACAGTTGCTCTAGCTTTGGTTTTGCAAACTTTGGACCATCGTCAGGATGATTGTTCTTTACCGGATGAGGATGTCCAAGATTGTGAGTCTATGGAGTGATGCAACTATAACAGGTTATTTTTTATACCCTTCAATTATTTTTTAAGGACTTGCCATAATGTCTGGACTTTTCACTGTTTTCATAACATTCTCAGGAAATTTGTAAACAAAGCTTGTTATGATGGCAGTTTGAGCTAATTTTATTGGATACCTCTAGAATTTGAACTCAGAATGGCCTAAATCTCAGGGGAACCAAAACATGTTGATGCACAAAGTGACCCATTTCAGCTGCAATTTGTCTATTGAAGTTGCAATAACAAATCCCAACCCTGAAATATGGCTTATTGGGATAAATAATTGCCATTGGATCAGTGGTAGAGTCAACACATTTGTGAACTCTAGCTGGTAAGGTTCACAAATTTGTTGACTTTACTCTGTTTTGCATTCAAAACAGCTGTATTTCAGGGGACCTTAAAAAATAATTGAAGGGTTTAAAAAATAACATGTTCTATGCTAGATGATGTTTTGACACCCAGACCGCAATATTCTAGCTGAGTTGGGGCATATATATACGTACAGCAGCTGTCAACTTGGTTATACTTGTGTTTTGCAGCAGTTATTCTTTCCATGTTTACATTCATTTTGCATATTAGTTTAAATTTTACTTATATATCTATAGCCTGTTGTGTTTCTTTTTACTTCAAGTTCAGCTTTGTTCACAATGCACTTTGCATGCATATTGTATGTTTCAACTACATTACTTTTTGCATCAAGTTTTCAATCACATTACTTTTGCATCAAGTTTGACAGTCATAATGTATGCATGCCAATGTTTGTTGATTTCTATTTTAAAATTCAGAATCTGTATATCAATTGCTGTTATTGTATTATGATTTGTTTCAGAATCTGAATCTATATATAACTGTTCACATTCTCAATGACATTCAGAAATCAGTACATGCATAACACAGCTGATTCAATAATTAATTAGACAAGCATATAATATTATAATTTAAAGATTTATCATGACATTGACTCTAATTGAGATATATGTCACATTAGATCTTAGACAATAGCACAAATTTAATTATAAGTAAGATGATGCAGGTCTAAAATTTAGATTTTATGTCTGACTTAAAGACAAAAGGTGTCTCACCCCAGTTGCACCTATTCATTCATGAAATAAGTCATGATTTCATCTAAAAGTAAGATGTCATAAATACTTAGTTTAAGATTTATTTATTCCAGTGCACACACACACCGATTATTATCTGATTAACCAATTTGAAATTTGATTATTTACAACTGAATTCACCTTTCTCAAGTTGCAGCAGATCTTAGTGGTAGGGACTGTAAAGCATTATTATTAATGAGAAGAAAATGGGATTGAGAATGGGCACATGGTCGATTGTGATCTCGCATCGAATATTATAAGAACGTTTCAGATTGCTTCTAGAGCCAATTTTAGCCATCGTATATATATATATATATATATATATATATATATATATATATATATATATATATATATATATATATATATATAACACCTTCCATTATCCAATGCACAATTCCATTATGAAATATTCCAGCCTAGAATCCACAAATTTGCAAACCCATAGAGATAGCAGCTGTACCAGCTGTAACTCCACTGTAAAAGTTGTTTACAGCTACATTGTTTTGTGTTTTAAATAGGCAAACACAAAACAACTCCTTTGATCTTTCGTTTGATCTTCTTGGGTTTGCAAATTTGTGGATCCTTGGCTGAATATTTCATAATGGAATTGTGCATTACAAATTGGAAGGTGTTATATATATATATATATATATATATATATATAAGAATACAGGAGTGGAGATTTGTCCGCTTGGGCGCTTTACCCTACATCGTATGTAATAATCAAGTCTTTTGTTCATACACTGGGGTGTTCCGTTGCTCGTACATCGGCCCGTTGTCCTTCGCAGGTGTGTTATGTCCGAATCCAGCCATAAGTGTAACATTATACGGATTCACTCAATGAATTTCATTATAGCGTTAACCGCAAGGGCTTGTCACGCGCAGATAGCGAGATTTTCGTGATGACATCATGCGAAAACTGAACGTATACGCAAGAATATGAGAAACATGTTCGGACTCTTTCGTAGAACATGTGACAGCATGTGACTGCAATCTAAAGAAGAGAGATGCTCGAGTGGAAATTTTCTTTCAAAATCACGGTGGTAAAAATCTCGACTCGGAGCAACGGCAATAGTGCCATCGGGTTCCCAATTGTCCAAACTGTGGTGAAAGATTCCTGGAGCTTTGTACCTTCTTCCGTTCGAGTTATGTCCCGTGTTTTGTGGTTGAAGACCTCCGAAAACGACGGAAACCCCTGGACATAACGGCCGTGCTTTGAGCTACCGGGCTCCAGGAATCTTTCAGGGCACTTATGTATCTAAGGAGTCGTTTGAACCTAATGGCGTGTTCAGAAGCTGAGATTTTTATCACCGCGATTTTGCTTTTTTGTCTTTTCGACAGTAGCCGAAGAAATTGCGTATAGTGGGACGTTCGACTTGTAGATTGTCTTAAAGTGAACACCAACATCATGTCAATAAGGTTGTAATGTAGAATAGCAGGTTCATGTCATTATTACTCATTGCAGAAAGCAACAACTGAGGGTTAATTTTGGTGCCTACGAAGCGTCGGCCATTTTGTGTTATGTCCAGAATCGGACATAACTCACATGCGTTCTGGGCCACCATATGGACCAACATTCTATTATTACTAGATGTACGCAAAGCGCAGTACTCGCGAGACAGTGGGTGGTCAGCATCGACGTCACATACACATGACCGTCATATGGCAGAACATGTCAACCGAGATGGCTGACCAATTTGCAGCCCCCAAACAAAACAGTCAGAACCCTGCCAAAAGCAAAGACAATTTCAACAGTCAAACAAAGAGTCATCTTGAGATATGGCCTAGTTCTGAGCTTCAATGCGTCGATCACTTTTCTATAATAGAGCTGTTCGGCACCGGGAGGCAGAAAGTGATTTTTTTAATTTTTGAATAGCAAAGTTCTAGTCAGACTTTTGAAAGAATCTCTTGCCTAGCCATGAAGAGCGCAAACGTCCCTCTTTGCCAGTTTTAGCTACAGTAACTGCAAATTTCAACGAGCACCTTCCGAGTAATTCGTGTCCAAAGTGACCTGAAATGGGACAAAATCGAACAAATGTTACCCGAAAATTCATCAAATGCGTGTGAAGTTCAAACCCACTCTGCTAACGCGACAGAAATAGACTAGTTCAGACTATGTCTGAAGGGGCTCGCCTAAGCAATTTTTGCAAACATGAGTCTATGGGCAGCATGCATGATGCATGTTGCAAGGATTATTGGGAGCATGCATGATGCATGTTTCAAGGATTGCATTGGCACACCAGCTAGTCAGACCATGGTCGGGGGCTGGACCACTTTTCAGCACAGTCCTGCATGAACATTTTTCTTTTCAATACACTATTAGTCTTATTGAGTACAATTATTGACATAACACCATGACAACAACTATATATGCATGGCCGGACCACCTTACAAGCCCCGGCTCCCCTTCTGTGTTGTAAGTCCATGTGGAAGTATCAGAACTATGTCGTTACTTCATCGCGTAAGGCAGAAGGGAGTAATTTGGAATGGCAGGTAATTTGGAACAGTCATGCAGGCCAAAATTTAAAGCAGTGACAATGACAAACTACATCCATTATTTCTCATCCGTATTGTCTCCATGAAGTGGGAGTTCAGCAGTCACTGTGGCAAGTGTGGCAGACCCTGTTCCATGCATTACCATCATGTTCCAAATTACCCCCCTTTACCTCACCCTTTTTCAGTCAGAAGAACTTTGGAGAGAAGCATATAAGCCTGCCATGTGTAGTTCAAAGCCATGACTGATAAGTTTTGCAAGTGCAAGTACATAGACCGGATAACCTGCGATATCATCGCGCCTGATTTGTGCATCCCGTAGCTAGAACAAAGATGCCATAACCTGGTAAGCCTGTTGCTGAACGTAAATCCCGCTGCTCCGAAGTATATACGATACCTTTTTGAACTTTAGGAGTAGGTTTTCGAAGGATTTGTGAAGTCTAAGTGTTTATGAAACGTACGGAAGCCTGTAGAATAGACGCGATCGATCAACTGGGATATCGGCATTTGTTCCTCAGACGAGGGCTTTAGAGAGCTTTAGCACAACGTTTTTACGTAACGCTATAGATTAGTGTTAACGTTCACACGAATAACGGAAATGATTTTTAGCATAATGTTGTATTAGAAAATGGCGTCATTGACTACAGACGAAGAAATGCTTCTGGCGATTCTTGATTCAGACAGGGACTCTGATGTAGAAGAATTCATTCTAATTTCTGCAATACAAAGGCAGACCGAAAGTGGGAATTAGAGAGTCTGAGACGAACGAAATGGCTCTCTCCACCGCTGCAAGTTCTCTCAGCAATAAAACGTCATCTCTCGCTTGAAATCGCATCCCAGACTACTTTCCTTGGGCGTCGTGTGGGGTGTCCGTGAGATCCACCGAATTATTTAGGGTAGTGGAGGTAGAGGCAGAAGTGCTAGCACTGAGAGGAACCCTATCACACGGCAAAGAAAAACTCGGCTAAAAAGCGACGTAGAAGACAACAGAAATGTAGCTTGACAAATCACAACCAAAGAAACAATGACCGGGCTAAAATCAAGCCTTAAATCTAAGTTGGCAGCTTAGTTAGAGTAGAAAAACAGCCCCATTGCAATCTTCACTTTACCGTGCTAACTCAACGTTATTAGCAACCCTATTGCGTTTGAAACCTTATCAAAACCGCTAATTTTTTGCAACCGCAACGTTATTAGCTAATAGCGTAACGTTTAACGTTATGCTAAAGCTCTCTAATTCCAGAACGAAGCCTATGCCGAACAAATTGATTTGATCGGTTGTACCTTCTGGGCCAATATAATATATATATACTAGTTATGAACCAAGTTCAGAACCTCGCGATTGCTAAAACGAAACTTGAATTTTGAAATAGAAATTGCATTGTGTTCAATTCCATTTTGACTGCTGCTTATGAATTCAAAACTGATGTGTGTGCTCATGCTTTGAGTTGTAATGCTAGATTGAGTGCAATGGTATTACAATGGCCATGCAGATGCAAAGTTAGCAGTTTAGTTGTTTACTCACTTGCCACATGCTTGCAAGACACAGTGTGTAGACTACAGCCATCAGTACTCGTGAACAAGGCTGTACGACAGTGTAACGTTTGTAATTTGTGACATTTGACATTTGACATTCAATTTGGTTGAGTCATACATCAGTGATTGACACAAATCTGTTGAGTTTCTATTTCTTCTGGTGACACTGCGATAAATTTGTAAAATAAATGGTCACTTTTCATTGTATATGATTCAATTGAATTGCAATGCTTGGTTCAATTTGGCCTGCTTGAACATTCAAATTGACACTAGCACTGAGCAATGCATGTGACATGTACCACTGCACATAATCTGCATAAGAAACCAAGTTGCAGTCCATGGTGCTAGAAGTATTATAATTATGCTTCCTCAGCATAATACTATTGTCAATATACCTGGACATATGTATTCGTGGACCTTGATTAATTCTGAATCAATAATATTGTAATTCATCTACGTACCACCACACAACTGCATGAGTGATAGAAACAAAGTTGCAAACATTTTTGGGTTATCATTTGGTTCTATTTGAACAAGCAGTCCGTTTTTTTCAAGAAGTCTTTAAAATTTATTTTGAATCCATGAACTTCATATTGATTGAACATACATCACACAATGTCATATATAACTTGCTGCTCATGCATATGTACATGAAATTTGTTTCTGTGATGTGTAGCCAATCTGCATGACATTGTGTTTTAGATGATTTGTACATAAGTGCACTTAAATTTGTGGATTTAACATAATATTATTCAGGTGCATGGAGCACAGTTGTGACACAGGCTGCTGTGTATAAAATGGGTTCAAATTTTGGGTTACATTAGATTTGTTTGATTGCGATGAAATCCATATGGTTTCTGCAAAGGGTTGTCTTCAGACACATTTCACATGGTATAATTCAGTTAAAATCAGAATCTAACAAATATACATAAATGTGCATATACCGTATATGTTCTAATATTTCGTCAGAGCAATTGTCAGGAAGAAACATCATTTAGAATGGAATTGCAAGGTTTCTGAAAGGTGGTGAATAATTGGAATGGGGGGAAAAATATTTAGAATCAACGGCGAATTAGAACCATCGAAAAATGGCAGTTTCTAGCTTGAGAACTGTTGCGCCCGTTCGAGGATACCACTTATACAAGGAATTTTGAATGAAAAATGAAAATCTTCCATGATTCGATGATTACTCAAACAAAATAAAAATGATAAATATATTAACAAAGGAACAGTGGTTTCTCCAGTACGGTATATCAATGGGACAACAAATGGCAGAACGAAGGTGGCCAGCTTGCGTGACGAATAATTAGGGTCTCTGACATACATACGTAGGATTAAAATACATGCTATTTCATCATCAATTAGAATGCTTTTCATCCCTTTTGGAGCCCATGACGAATAATTGGAATGAAGAAAAATTAGAGCATATACAGTATATAATCATTTGCCATATCAGTTTGAAAGTCCACTGATGTCACATTATAATAATATTTGGCATAGCAGTGGATGTTCCATACATGTACTACATACATCTCTCAGACTTAGACTTCAACAAACAATTATAGTCAAGGTGAATACATTATGTGCTCAATTAAAAGTTTTCCTTGCTGTATTGCATGTATAATTTTAGAAAATGGCATACCGGCGATACCAGCGAAAATGAGCTGCATGTATATATCAGGATGTTAAATGAAATGTGAAGTGTCAGTTTACATTCGATCAGGAACGTAACAGATTATTTGTACAAAATCAACGCACACAATGTTTCGGCCACGTAGGCCTTCATGAGCTGTATAAAACATTTTATGCAGCTGATGAAGACCTACATGGCCGAAACATTCTGTGCATGCGCATTGATTTTGTACAATTGATCTGTTACGTTATAGAATTTGTTTGAGTTATATTATATCATAAGTCAATGTAGCAATTAGTCTCTATCATATCAGATATAATCACACATTGCAGATTATGTCAATCAAATATGTATAATTTTATCACATGATGGTGCAAAGTAGTGCACATGAACAGTAGTTAGTCAAATCAACTTGAGTGTTCCAAGTAGAGTAAAATATCAAAGTTCGGGCGCATCAAAATTGGGCCGCTAATATCGTCGTACATGCAAAGGCTACAAGTGTCAAATAACTTTTAGTTTGTAGCTATCGTTAAGTGACACTTACTGTGTGAGTTGGCGAGAAGTAGCTCTTTGCGTCTTGCTACGAGAGGGTGTTTTCTGAAGCGGCCAAATTTCGCGAAGTTGGGACAATATTATCAAAATTTGGACACTCGATTCTGCTCTGTGCAATTTAAAGACAATCACCGCGAAACTTTCATAACTTTAAGGCACACATGTCTTCTGCTTTATACCGGAGAATCGGGTGATAACATGCTTGTTTGAGTCGAGAGGCGCTTAGAACATTCAACCGTATGGCAGCCATCAAAATTGGGACAGTCACGTGACTACCCAATGTATACGCGGATCAAGGAAAGTTTTATTCTCAAGATTCCAGGCTATGTGAGTGGCTGTATCCGTTTGTTTGTTGAGTATATGTTATATTGTATGCATTTTATACTGCAATAATATCCATTATTGGCTAGATCATAGTCTTCATGACTTTTGCCCAGTGAAACTTCTAACTCAAATACTCATATGGTACAAGACTTTACTAAGTTGAAAATGTAAAGAGTAGCCAACATGCATTAAGTTAGTAAATGAGATGCAAATCTAAATGTATACAAACAATTCAAATCTTTCATAGAAATCTGTTAGCTCATACCTATAAATGCTGTAGCCTCCATTCTGTGTCATTTAACCAATGCCTGAAATTTTGTATTAGGCATATTTGGCCTCCTGACGGCTTGTGCATGGAGGGCATATCCAAGATGCTTGTTTACGTGTACGTGTATGGTGATTTGAAATCTTCATGCAAGAGCAGTGGTACCACTCATTGCAAATATCACAAGATATCATTCGCTCAGTGTAGAAGTCAGGGATTCTGCAGGTACAGTAAAGCACTTCCTTTACTATGATCTTCTTCGGTAATTTGCTGCCTGTATTTGTCTTGGGTCCTCTTGGAAATAGTGTCATCTTTCCACTCTCGAGGCATTTCTTCAGGTGTTCCCGCATTTTTGGTTGGTTAAATGTAATCTTCTCAGCATTGTTACCATGGCATATTTCCACCATGTAGGCAATTGAGAAAACACCGCAGTCGTGTCCCCCTTTCTGCTGTTGTACAGGCAGCTGCTGTATAACAAGCTCATTGTCCAGTGGCTTGTAAATGGACGCTATCTGTAGGATGGTGTCAGGGGTAACTTCCATATGACTTGCACTATCAAGAATGTCAACTGGTCCTATATCAGGTGAGCTGCAAGTTGTGCAAAGCCAGTGAGAGTGCCCTATATAACATACGTTGAAAACAATGCACTGTAACAATTGTAAATTATGTGATTTACCATGTGCAAGCCTTGTTTGTACTTACCTGTGTGTAGTATTTGTGTAACAGTGTGACAGTACAATCTGTGCTTGACTCATGTGTGTGTGTGTGCTTGTATGAGTATGTGCATGTGTATGTTCACCAGTCCTTCAATCTGTCTAGACTATGTCTATAGATTTACCCTTTTAGTTGCTCAAGTGTAAAGCCACACTAGTTTATCACTTATGGTTTAGTCTTTGTAACTTTTGGTTACATCACTAGTAGATTGATTGTCTGTCTGGTTTGCAATGTGGAAGTCACCTTTTTGTGCCATGTGACTATTTTATAAGTCATCCTTAATTTCCTTCCACCACCCTTATTAATTATTGTTGAACGTGACTTCCTACTTCAAAGTGTGCTTAGAGTTATCTTTGTACCCTTTAATCTTTGCACTCAAATCAATCTTATGTTTGCTGCTTTTTGTATTTAAGTAGAACACTGAGTTTTGTAGTTAGCTTCTGTGACTGGTGAATTATAAAGTGCTATTGACTTTGCTCCGTTGCTATCGCTCACTATCAGCATCGAATCTGTGATACCCCGCTCGGGTCGCGTTCTTACAGTTGGCGTAGTCGGCAGGATAGTGAAACATGGCAGAGCAACCAGCCCCGCGAGTCCAAAGACCCCTTGTGTTACCCGACGTGTACACCGGTGAGGGAAGTTTTGTTGACTGGGCGAAGCACTTTGGAAATGTCGCTGCTGTCAATCAGTGGGATGATGACCAGAAGCTCCTGTGGTTAAAAGTGAGGCTTGGAGGAAAAGCCCAGACAGCCTTCGGAAAGCTACCAGCTGAGTCACAGGCTGCATATGAGGAAGCTATAGCAGCCCTCAAGGAGCGGTTCGAACCAGCCAGCCTGAGACAACTTTATATTGCCAAGTTCCAAGCTCGAAAGAAAGCCAAGACTGAAGGTTGGGCCGATTATGCAGATGATCTACGTGTACTAGCAGACAAGGCATACCCTGAACTGGACCAGAATGCCAGACAGCTCGTCACCCTCCAGCACTATCTTAATCAGGTAGACAACATGCAACTTTCTTTTGCCATACGACAAAGGACCCCCCATACTATTGATGAGGCTGTACGAGCAACCCTGGAGCTGGAGTCATACCTCAGTCCTAAGCCTGTTTCTGTACAGACCACCCTTGATCCAACCGAAGCCCTGAAGCGTGTGGAAGCACGGGAAGACGTTGTACTCAAGGCTCTATCAGATATAACCACCCGCCTTGAGAAGTTGGAGACTACAAGTACCACCAGAGGAAGCCAGGATAAGTTCCATGCCCCAGGCCGGGGCCCTCCACCCAAATCACGAGTGCCAACACCCGAGAAAGAAGTCATCTGTCTTCGGTGTGGGCGTGTGGGTCATTACGCCAGAGGATGTGCCACCAAGAGACCCATCGACAAGCCGGGAAACGGGAAGCCCCCGGCATGATGGGCCCCGTGCCGGAGGGAGATTCAGATGGGCCCACCTCGTCGGTCACCAACACCATCTCCACAGGTAGATCCTTCCTCCTTCCTGTAACCATTGACCGACAGAGAGTGGATTTTGTCATCGACACGGGTCTGGATACTCGATCCTAAGGAAAGACATCTGGGAAGGTCTCCCAGGTAACCAAGACTTGCGGCCTTGTGACCGTCAACTAGTGGGTGTGAGTGGTGACAGCTTGGACCTCAAGGGAACAGCTAACCTCACCATAGAAGTACAGGGTAAGATTTTTATCCTTGAAGTTATTGTGGTCAATCACATTACCACAGGTGCCATATTGGGTTTGGACTTCATGTCCAAAGAGCAGTGTGTCTTGAATGTAGGCCATGGTACGCTGAGGATTGACAGTGCGGGAATTGAGGTCCCTCTTTCAAGGGTACCCACTTGTGGAGATCAGGAACCCTCTGTGTGTCGTCAGGGATTCCTACACTTAGTGGAAACCACCCTTGTGCCAGCTCAAAGTGAACTGGAGGTCCTTACTGCACCGGGAGAGACACTGGGAGAAGGGACTTGGCTGATAGAAGGCAAGTCCACCAGTCCTCATGTACTAATAGCTCGTGTTGTTGCTCAGACATCAGTGGGGAGAGAAACTACCCCAATCCGCCTGCTGAACTTGGGTCCGGAGCCAGTGAAGTTGTACAAGGGTACCACCCTTGCTACTGCCACCCAGGTTAGCCCATCTGACGTCTGTGAGCCTCTTAATGGCAGTGTGTGTGCTGTGTCAGAGCCCCTACCCCAGGATCTTCGTGATGCCCTGTGGGCCTCTGTGAGTGATTCTGACAGCCCCCTCACACACCAACAGAGAGATGAACTGTTTAGCCTACTCAGTAAGTACTCCGATGTGTTTGCCACCCACACTGCTGATTTTGGAAGAACTGGCCGAGTAAAGCATGAGATCCCAACAGGTTCCAATCCGCCCATCCGGCAAGCCTTCCGCAGAATTCCACCAGCCCAGCGTCGAGACATGACTGTCCTGCTGAAAGACATGCAGGCTAAGGATGTTATTCACCCCTCCAGTAGCCCGTGGGCTTCACCAGTAGTGTTAGTTAAAAAGAAGGATGGGAGTGTCCGATTCTGTGTGGATTACCGTAAAGTCAATGCCGTCACCCGTAAGGATGCCTATCCCCTACCCCGCATTGATGACACCCTGGACACCCTAGCTGGATCCAAGTGGTTTACCACTTTGGATTTGATCAGCGGTTATTGGCAAGTGGAGGTTGACCCGAAGGACCAACCAAAGACAGCTTTTAGTACACCCGATGGTTTGTTTGAGTTCAATGTGATGCCATTTGGACTCTGCAACGCACCTGCAACGTTCCAGCGACTCATGGACATGGTCCTTGCCGGTTTGCAGTGGACCATGTGTTTGGTGTACTTAGATGACGTCATAGTCATGGGAAGGACCTTCGAGGAGCACTTGACCAACCTTGCCAATGTTCTGACTCGCCTACGTGATGCCAATCTTCGACTGAAACCTCAGAAGTGTGCATTTGCCCGACAACGTGTAACCTTCTTAGGTCATGTGGTATCCCCGGAGGGAGTGGCTACCGATCCCGAAAAGACCCGAAAGGTTCGGGAGTGGCCACAGCCAACATCAGTGAAGGAAGTTCGCCAGTTCCTTGGTTTGGTGAGCTATTACAGAAGGTTTATCAAGGATTTCTCCCAGATTGCCAAGCCACTCCACCGGCTGACCGAGAAGACCTCCGTATTCGTCTGGACTGAGGGTTGTGAGGATGCATTTCAGCAGCTAAGGACCAGGTTAGTCACCTCGCCCATTCTAGCTTTTCCTGACCACAGGAGACCTTTCATCCTGGACACGGATGCCAGTGATGTGGGTATCGGGGCAGTCCTCTCCCAGGTCCAAGATGATGGCGTTGAAAGAGTGATTGCCTATGCAAGCCGAGTCCTCACAAAAGCTGAGAGACGATACTGTGTGACCCGGAAGGAGCTCTTAGCTGTTGTTACCTTTGTCCAGTATTTCCGCCCCTACCTACTAGGTTCCAAGTTCACCCTGAGGACTGATCATGGTTCACTGAGATGGCTGTGGAACTTCAAGGAACCACAGGGCCAGTTAGCACGTTGGTTGGAGAAACTGCAAGAGTTCGACTTCTCGATTGAACATCGAAGAGGACGCAGTCATGGGAATGCTGATGCTCTCTCCCGACTACCTTGCCGACAGTGTGGACGAGACAGTCACTACGTTGACACCACTAATCCTGTTTTTGTTATTGCCCTACAGAATCAGTCTGTTTCCTCACTCCGAGAGAGCCAACTAGCTGATGATTCCATTGGACCACTCCTCCAAGGGATGGAGGAAGGCCAGAAACCCCTGGCTACCAGCAGTTCAAGCAGAGTGAAGGGTCCTGCTTATCGTCGTCTCCTCCAGATGTGGGATCAGCTAGTAGTGAGGGATGGATTGTTGTTCAGGCAGTTTGAGGATACCTCTGGAAGTTCCAGCCATCTGCAGTTAGTGGTTCCAGCAGTGATGAGAAAAGAAGTCTTAGCAGACCTCCACAGTGGAGCAATGGGAGGCCACCTGGGTGAGGATAAGACCCTTGCAAAGTTGAAGGAGCGTTACTACTGGCCAGGACATCACAATGACGTTGCAGAGTGGTGCAAGACATGTCCTCAGTGTGCAGCCAGGAAGAACCCGACACCCAAGGGAAGAGCTCCTCTGCAACCGGTCATGGTGGGTTATCCATTGCAACTTGTTGCTGTTGATATCCTAGGTCCCCTACCAGACACCCCTCGTGGCAACAGGTACCTCCTTGTGGTAGCAGACTACTTCACGCGCTGGACCGAAGCCTACCCTATCCCAAACCAGGAGGCCATCACAGTCGCCAGAGTCCTCACCACCGAGTTCTTCCTCCGGTTTTCACCTCCTGAACAGCTACACTCAGATCAGGGGAGACAATTCGAATCAGAAGTCTTAGCTGAAGTTTGCAAGCTACTTGGTGTGAAAAAGTCCAGAACGACCCCTTACCATCCCCAAAGTGATGGTCTTGTTGAAAGATTCAACCGCACACTATTGAGCATGCTAGCCACATCTGTTGACCGACATCAAGAAAAGTGGGAGGATCACGTGAGATCCGCATGCATGGCATACAACACAAGCCAGCATCCTACCACTGGATATTCCCCGTTCTACCTAATGTTTGGCCGTAAAGCTCGAATGCCCATCGAGTTGACCGACGGATGTTCGCCATCCACACCATCTAGTACCCAGCAGTATGCCGAGGACTTGAAAGGATCTTTGGAGAAAGCCTATACTGAAGTGCGTAACAACTTTAGCCATAGGATGGAACGTCAGAAAGACTTCTACGACCGGAAAGTCCATGGAGAGCCGTTTGCTGTGGGAACACTAGTTTGGTTGCACTCACCTGTGGTTGCCAGAGGGAAGTCAAGGAAACTTCACCATCCTTGGACTGGGCCTTATAGGGTGATCAAAAGGATTTCAGAAGCAACATATCGGATTCAGAATACAACAGGCAATCGGAAGCGTCTTGTGGTGCATTTTGATCGTCTGAAGGCCTGCCATCCCAACACCCGTATTGAGTCCACTGGAACTGCTACACCTCCCTCCAGAACACCACAGTTGCCACCCACACCCGCAGAGCGAGTCATATTCGAGGAACAGCTTGAGTTGGTAGAACCATCAGACTCTCCTCAAGTTACCTCCCAAGAGGCCCCTGCAATAGTTTCAAGTCGCTACCCACAGAGGCAACGCAGTATACCCGATCGCTATGGTGCCTATGTATCGCACTGAATACGAGACGTATTCTTTGTGGTAGGGGGCCGTGTAACAGTGTGACAGTACAATCTGTGCTTGACTCATGTGTGTGTGTGTGCTTGTATGAGTATGTGCATGTGTA
>CAUJGJ010000156.1:42500-52500 GCA_963170055.1 Halisarca cf. caerulea
ACCTAGAACCAACCCATTATAGTGGTATCCCATGATGAAATTCAGTTTTCCCTAATGGTTTATGTGTTTGCATTAATTTTGCATTGAGGAGTTACTGCTTCAGATAAATAGTATGAATTCCCTTAATTGATCAACACCATGTACACTATAATAGTTGAACATGTACATTGTTTTTAATAAGGTACTTAGACTAGCTTGGCAAAAACTAATCTGCTATTACGTTAACATACAATTGTCTTATCCCATGCATTCTTATAATGCAGTTAAGTATGCAAAGACAGTGTCTGATGGGCATGAAAAGTACTATGATTTGACTACTGTGAAGTCTCGCATACAAATTTTCACCGAGGAAGTCAAAATGCATTACAGTTTTATTGATGGGGATATCATATTTCATCCTGAACAGTATGGCTACAAAGTGGTACAATTGACGTTTGGTTAGTATAATGCATTTCTGTAGATTATAATACTCAATGAGTTTGACTGTTTCATGTATTTCCTATGTCAGAAGGGGAGCTGATTGCTACACTTCCTAAATCAGATTCGTCAGATTATCTTGAGATCAAGAATTCCAGCTGTGACCTCCGTAAGATGTATTTAATAAAATATTGCAATATTAGGTATAGACTGTTCCCTTCATAAAACCTAATGCCACTAAAGTTTATTTCACCATATATACTTTTAGCTCTCACTGTGGCTTTTCAAACACCAGGAAAAGTCCAGGTAGCCTGTTTTCAGGAGTCATATGCAATTTTTTGTATTGCATCGAAGCACAATCTGAAAACAAGATATGTGTGGGAGTTATTTGGAAGTGACAGCATTTTCCCAGATACCCCAGTTCTATATGTTGGCCAACCTGGTATATATCAGTGTATCGTGATGCAAAATGATGAACAAGTAGAATCAAAGCTCATCCATGTTGAGATAAGTCCTGGTGAGAAAACTTAGCTTATCCATGTAATAACTATGCGTGCATGTGTGCGTATTAATTATAATTTAATTCTCCATTCACAATGAAGAAGTTTATAGGAACAAATTCGTGAAGCAACCTCTCGAAATTGACCTAAGAAGTGATTTTAATGTTGCCAGTCATGAGGAACAATGTAAAGCAGGTATATAATATTTTACCATATTATTTAAGTATATTTTCAAATTGTCTGAATTCTAATTATAATGCATAACTTAATTGTATGTATAATATTATACAACATATTAATGTTATATCTCTTTAATACATTTTTTTCAAATTGAATATACAGATAGCTCTGTGGGAATGGAGTTCCCAGCCAGTGAATTGAAAGATGCTACAAATTCTTTTAATTGTGACAATGTGATTGGAGAAGGGAGGTTTGGAAAGGTTTATAGAGGTGTATTGCGCTTCACTACAGTTGCAGTGAAAGTTTTGACAGAGGTGAGTCCCAATGAGTCCCAATTTCCTTTCTGATTCAAACTTTGAAGTCTAGAAAATTTTCTGAATTCATTACTGTAACAGTAATTACTGCATATGACATGACGTTGTGTGTACTACATAAAGTCTTATATGACTGCACTTCAGTTAAAGTCTATCATTATATTTTTTTATAGGAGGGTATACAGGCAATCAGTGATGTTAACAAACAGGCATCGTCTCATTCTGACTGTAATGTCTTTGCAACAGAGATATCAACCCTAACAAAGTATGCATAATAATATTATTGTCCAATTGTATATCAGTCTGACAATATGCATGGTGTATGTACCACATTCTTTGTATGTGTGCACACATGCCCTATCAAAAGTTTAATGAGCCCTTGTCTGTATGAAGGTTCAGACATCCCAATCTAGTACCCCTTATGGGATACTGCAAATGCCCACCTTCAATTGTTCTTGAATACATGGATGGAGGCAGCCTCTATGCAGCTCTACATGAGGTGTGACAATTTTAAATGATTTGATTTTTCAATGATATTAAAATCATAATGATTAATATTACTCGGAAAATAGAAGAGAAACCCCATCGATTGGGACTGCAGAATCAAAATTCTGCTGGACACATGTAAAGGACTGGTGTATCTCCATACTGCCACACCCCCGTTGGTACATCAGGACATCAAAAGGTATGATTATGTATATGATTACTAGAATTATATGACAAAGGCAAACTCCACTCATACTATTTTTAGTCAAAATATCCTGATTGATGGAGCTGGAAATGGACGTATAGCAGATTTTGGCTTTTCGATTGAACTTCCCAAGAAGGAAGCTGGACGCTCCCTTTTTACATCCAAATTCTTTGCTCGATCTGAAGGGTACTATGGTAGTGAAGTGGCAAGTGGGAAATATTCGCAGAAAAGCGATGTGTTCAGTTATGGAATAGTAAGGTCACACATACATTATATAAATATTACATAAATATTTCTGCATGCAATCTAGTAACTGTCGCTAGTATGTAGAGTAAGTGTACAACTGTACTTATACAATTCATATCAATATAATATAATGTGTACATAATAATCAAGTATATATATATATATATAATGTGCTCACATGGATACAGAATACACAAAACATAAGCTAAAGTAAAGCCAATAAGGATTTAATACAGCAAATTAATTCAGGATCCTATCATACATGCAAATTACAGCTAAACAAAATCAACAAAGATCAATTAGACAATATTATCAATTTCAGAAGATTACTGCATAGTTCCCAGGATGCTCGGGGTATTGCCCCTCTGAACTAACTAACTATAAATGTATGTATATATATATATATATATATATATATATATATATATATATATAATATATGTGTGTGTGTGTGTGTGTGTGTATATAGGTATATGTTAAACTTTGTGATAATGTCAATTCTCACATTTTCAGGTTACTCTAGAAACGTTCACTGGACTGCTAGCTTTTGACAAGGAAAGGGAAGACTCCAGGCTGGTGTGTGCTGGTATTATTTGACAATAATTTTGAAGCATGTAACTGTTATAATTATATATATATATATATATATATATATATATATATATATATATATATATATACATATGTATGTATATATTGTAGATAGAGTATTGTGAGGACAGCTTGAAGGATGAAGATGCATTTAGGTTGGTAATGGACCAAAGACCTAAGAGAACACTAGGCTCCCGCCGTCTTACAAAGTTTTACACAATTATACTGAAGTGCACTGCAAGACATTCTAAGAGGCCTTCTTCTCAAGAGGTTGGTTTGTGTGATATATATTCATATGCTACGAGCATGCAATCATTTTCAATTTTTTACTATATTAGATAGTAGTAATTGATTATTTAAATTTCAATTCTACAGATACTTCAACTCTGGTAATCCTGCAGTGGATTGAGGCATAGGAACTATACTGTAACAATTGTGTTCATTTCTGAACCATACACGTGCACATGATTGCATTTTTGTGTTCTTTATTGGTGCAACATGCAAGCTTAAATTGTTTGCAGACTTAGGGTATTCAGCAGGCTACGCTATATTACTGTACTTGATCCTTGATAAATTGTTAAGTTCAAAATTATTGATGATATAGACGTCAAAGGACAATGATTATCAATCATATTATACAGTATATAGGAAACAGAATCATGCAAGCAGAATTACATACGTATGTAATCAGAGTCGTTATAGTAATTATTATAATATTTATGTATTAATATAAATGATTATGAGATTTTAATGAATCATTCTTAAAAACAGTGTTATTTTTGTGACATATATGTTGCTGCATTGAATTGAATTGAAATTGAGATTACTCGTCATGCATTTTAATTGAATCATACAAAGATTAGTGATATAGCCAAGGTGTTTACACACACGTCACTGTGGACTGTACATATTTATCTAACACATTAGGGTTGTCAAGAAACAGTATACAAAGCGGCAATTGTGAACAGAAATGTCTTTTTGTGTCATGTTAATGAGATGCAAAGCACTGTCAGCAAGATGTTGAAATTCCAGTGGGTAGAATGTTACGATGGAAGAGGTAGGGGCAGTGTTTTGCATGCCATGAATCCAAAGATGGGGGTCTGCAGTCTTCAAACAATTAGAAGAACCTGTACACATAATAATATCACTATTACAAGAAATATCCAGATACCCATGAAGGTTACTTTTGGGAATTTATACACTCTGAAAGAGAATTAGCAAGTACACATGCACACACACACACACACACACACACACACACACACACACATGTAAATATACACAGTAGTGTTACTAAGTGCTATATAGTCAAGATGTTTCAATTGTTCACCAAAATTTTCAGGCATATCAAACAGGTCATCTGGCACTCCCTGTGGACACAGTGCATTCCTGTTCTTTCTCATTGGATGTGAATTCCAATGCGAGACAAACTCCTCAAGTTCATGTCTCAGAATATGTACAACTGCATATGCAAGGGACCATTTGTGAATACAATTGGATTCCACAAATAATCCACCAGTGATCAGGCCCTATAAGATTGAAGCACATTTAAGGTATTTAATACTCAGAATTTATGAGTATATATATATGATCATGCACTAAATTTTACTTTGAAGAAGTCAATCCACCAATGCGTTTTAGACTTACGCAATTGCGACCACCAACCTTCAATGCGCTATTGAAATATTAAACAATCAAAGACATGATAATTTCAAATCACATTAGATTGACTCACTATGTTAGCAGACGATCTTCCATAAATGAAACTTTTCTGACCTGCCAGCACATCATTATGAAGAGAACGAAATGCCATGTGATAGGTAGCCACATGAACATTCTCAGTACCGCAATCAGATCGCATAAGGGTTGGACAGCCTGCAAGTGGCAATAAATTCCCATATTATCAGACAGTAGAAGAAGATCTGATTAATTGACAAAGTGCATGCATTAAGATATTAAGGAACAAGGCAATTAATCAGCTGCTACCTTTCATTCTTTCAACACATGCCAAGTAGTACTTCATGCAGAATGAAATGTGGATTGTGGTTACTTGGAGCAAGTTTTAGCCACAAAATCTTCCGAGAGTATCTAATATGACAAGTCAATGACATACAGTACAAATTTTGAAGCATAATATATATATATATATATAGCAACACAAAGAAAGTCACTACATATACTGTGCAGTATTGTGCCATATATGCATCAATTTGAAAACACATTTAAATATCTATAGCATATCATCATAAAATCATGAAAAATTAAATACTACTTATTATTGTCAAGGTTGCACTTTCCATGGCAGATGCAATTAAGCAATTCCACAACATTGCATGTGCTTTTAATTTAATTTTCCATTAAATAGTACAGTCACGCACAATGTCATGTACAGCTAGCTAGTACATGGGAAAACTGAAAGTTTGGAACATCACTCTTTGCTATAGTAATAAAATTTCATTGTGTAATCAACAATCAATTAACATACCCATCAATGCAACCATGGATGCAAAAACCAAATGGGCTCAACTTGTCGTAACCATCCATATGCCATATGTGGTTTGGACCCTACAATAATTATAATAATTAATACTGTACCATGCATACACTCATGAACAGTCTTTGACTAAAAATATTGAGTCAGACATGCATGAGTCAGACAATATGGTATGAACATGCATGCATGCAATGAAACACTGAGTATACCGGCACTGAATACGTCCTTCTACGTAGTCGCCTTCTTCTTCTGTCAGCCACTCCACTAGGATCTAAAGAACGCATTATAGTCATCACTGTGTCCCTCCTTATTATTATGCCATATCTATCTCGAAGGCTTTTCCAAACTGCTCTGTATCCCATGAGATGATCAGATGTCTTCAAACATTTCTTCATGAAAGATTACCCATGCAATCATGAAATTATGCCATTTGATAAGTTTCTATATCGTATTTGTTTGTCATTCATAAAAGGGACATACCTTAATAAGCATCTTCACCAACCGAGGGTTAAAGTCTTGTGTGCGCCTTTTTAGCCCAAGTCTATGATACTGTCTTTTCAGCCATGACATACTGTAAAAAAAGATCATGATTGTGCATGACCTCCTAAGAATATTTTCACTTATTTCAAATTAACATACATTATTATTAATAACTATGATAATGTGCATTCACCTCCTCTTTATCTTGTGTACAAATCTTAACCTGGCTAAAATAATCTTGTAATTCCTCCATGACATCCATAGGTCTATCAATATATCTGTGCAAATGATTGAAACTAGAATTTATTAATTAAGACTACTTGCAAACCGTCATAATGACCACTATTACAGATTGCAAGACTTAGACTAAGTGCATCATATTATAGTAAATTAGAGAGGTTTAGCACTACGTAAAACGTTACGTAATAAGCTTACTGTATACGTTTCGCGCTGAAAATTAGAACGTTCTTAGTAACGGTTTTGACGTATCAAGGTATCTGAGTACATTGTACGTTGCATGGATCCAATGCAAAATGTCTTTTGCCCTTCTCTGCACATCCATCATGTGCATCTGTGCGGAAAGAAGCTCAAGAGCATCAACAACACGGATTCACTCTACTGAACTATTTTTAACTGTAGTTCGTATATAACTGAAACGATTTTGTCCTAGTTCTGTGTGGTCTCTATTATTATGGTATCATTTATTCATTGTATTGCTTAATTATATTAATAATATATATAACTTGCAAAAAAAATCTTAGTACGTTGTTGCTCTACGTTATAAGGCTCGCATGTTGACGCTCCCTCCATTGCTCCTCTAACTGCTACTCTTCAGCCTGGCGTTCCGTTTCTGATAGTAAAAGAACGCCTTCCTGGCCTAAATCTCGATCCCTCAGAATCGCCAAAAACTCGCAAAAAGATCTTCGGCATCGTTCTATGTCGCTATAACGTTACGTAAAAAGTATTCGACGTTGCTAAAACGATAAACGTACTAAATTTCGAACGTACCTATGAGCTTACTACGTAGCGTTCAAACGTTATGCTAAACCTCTCTATTCTGAATCATGCAATGAATTCTTAGTTCAATGCGACAACAAGCAACACATATACTGAGACCTTAGCCCTCAGGTTTACAGCTGCCATCATACATGCAGTTATAGTCTAAGACTTAATACAGTGGCTATATAATGGCACTTACTGTCAACCTCGCTTGGCATCACCGCACCTGTAGTGCTATACTAAATTAAAAAATCCAATCTTTATAAATAAGTTCAAATATATCGATATGGCACGCTATATAGAAACTTCTATAGCTGCACGTCCGTGTCTAGTAATGATTCTATAGATATTAAATACCGTAGCTATTCTACGCGTATAAATTTTATTTGCATGCACGTGCATCCGATTCTGCTTTCTAGGGCCATGATCTCGGCTCGTACATACACCATTTCTCGGGCCGTACACCCATATCTCGGCTCGTACATGCTTCGGCCCGTACACCACAATTCGGCTCGTACACCACAACTCGGCTCGTACACCATTTCTCGGCCCGTACACGCTTCGGCCCGTATGACCCCTCTCGGCCACCATAGCCACCATACAGAACATGTCGACCGAGATGGCTGACCAATTCGCAGCCCCCAAACAAAATAGTCAGAACCCTGCCAGAAGCAAAGACAAATTTCAACAAACAAAAAAGTCGTCCCGAGATATGACCTAGTTCTGCGCTTTAATGCGTCGATTGCTTTTCTACAATAGCGCTATTCGGCACCAGGAGGCAGAAAGTGAGTTTTTTATTTCTCTAAATAGCGAAGTTTTGGTTTGACTTTCGAACGAATTACTTGCCTAGCCTCGAAGAGCACAAGCGTTCCTCTTTGCCAGTTTTAGCTACTGCGAATTTCGACGAGCACCTTCCGAGTAATTCGCGTCCAAAGAGACCTGAAATGGGACAAAATCGAACAAATGTCACCCGAAAATTAATCAAATGCGTGGGTAGCTCAAACCCACTCCGCTAAGGCGACGGAAATAGACTAGTTCAGACTACGTCTGAAGGGGCTCGCCTAAGCCCATGCGGCAATTATTGCGAACATGAGTCTATTGACAGCATGCATGATGCATGTTGCAAGGACTGCACCAGCACTGAATTATTGTGCATGAACATGAGTCTATTGGCAGCATGCATGATGCATGTTACAAGGACTATTGGCAGCATGCATGATGCATATTGCAAGGATTGCACCGGCACTCCAGCTCGTCAGACCATGGGCGGGGGCCGGACCACTTTTCAGCACAGTCCCGCATGAATATTTTCCCTTTCAATACACTCATTCTTATTGAGTACAATTATTGACATAACACTGTGACAATGACTATATATACATGGCCGGACCACCTTACAAGCCCTGGCTCCCCCTCAGTGATGTAAGTTCATGTGGAGGAAGTATCAGGACTATGTCGTTACTTCATTGAGTAAGGCAGAAGGGGGTAATTTGGAACAGCAGGTAATTTGGAACGGTCATGCATGCCAAAAAGCAATAACAATGACAAACTGCATCCATATTCTGTATTGCAATTGTCTCCATGAAGTGGGGTTCAGCAGTCACTGTGGCAAGTATGGCAGACCCTGTTCCGTGAATTACCATCCTTTTGCAGTCAGAAGAGCTTTGGAGAGAAGCTCAAGCCTGCCACGTGTAGTTCAAAGCCATGATTGAAAATGTTTGCATGCGCAAGTACATAGACCGGATAATCTGCGATATCATCGCGATTTGTGCATCCCGTAGCTAGAACAAAGATGCCACGGCTTAGTGAAGGATCCCTGCTGTTGAACGCGAATCCCGCCGCTCCGAAGCATCTACGATACCTTTTTGAACTTTAGGAGTAGGTTTTCGAAGGATTTGCGAAGTCTAAAAGTGTTTATGAAACGTACGGCAGCCTGTAGAATGGACGCGATCGATCAACCGGGATGTCGGCATTTGTTCCTCAGACGAGGGCTTTGGCGTTCGTTCGAAGAGGTCTGTAGTTCGGCGCTGAGACTGTCGATCCTCAGGAAGTCCTTTCGTCGTCCAGAACGAAGCCCATGCCCGAACAAATCGATTTGATCGGTTGTACCTTCTGGGCCTAAAGTTGACATATATAAATAAATATACATACATACATACATATACAGCCACGGAAGTAGCGCCGGAAGGCGTGGGCGTTCTCGATCGCCAACCGTTAGTGTGGGGCTCGCTTAGGCTCGCCCCAAAAACTCGCTACGCTCGTAACTAGTTCAGACTACGTCTGAAGGGGCTCGCCTAAGCCCATGCGGCAATTATTGCGAACATGAGTCTATTGGCAGCATGCATGATGCATGTTGCAAGGATTGCACCGGCACTCCAGTTAGTCAGACCATGGTCGGGGGCTGGACCACTTTTCAGCACAGTCCTGCATGAATATTTTCCCTTTCAATACACTATCAGTCTTATTGAGTACAATTATTGACATAACACCGTGACAATGACTATATATGCATGGCCGGACCACCTTACAAGCCCTGGCTCCCCCTCAGTGATGTAAGTTCATGTGGAAGTATCAGGACTATGTCGTTACCTCATTGAGTAAGGCAGAAGGGGGTAATTTGGAACAGCAGGTAATTTGGAACGGTCATGCAGGCCAAAAAGCAATGACAATGACAAACTACATCCATATTCTGTATTGTCTCCATGAAGTGGGGTTCAGCAGTCACTGTGGCAAGTATGGCAGACCCTGTTTCATGAATTACCATCCTTTTGCAGTCAGAAGAGCTTTGGAGAGAAGCTCAATCCTGCCACGTGTAGTTCAAAGCCATGATTGAAAACGTTTGCATGCGCAAGTACATAGACCGGATAATCTGCGATATCATCGCGATTTGTGCATCCCGTATAGCTAGAACAAAGATGCCACGGCTTAGTGGAGGATCCCTGCTGTTGAACGCGAATCCCGCGGCTCCGAAGCATCTACGGTACCTTTTTGAACTTTAGGAGTAGGTTTTCGAAGGATTTGCGAAGTCTAAAAGTGTTTATGAAACGTACGGCAGCCTGTAGAATGGACGCGATCGATCAACCGGGAT
>CAUJGJ010000156.1:57500-71355 GCA_963170055.1 Halisarca cf. caerulea
AAATTATAGAGTTGTCAAGAAAAAAACAAGCTAACAAATAGTACTTGCTTTAGTTACTATAAAAAAGACCAAAAAAGTCTGTTGTTTGGCTGCTTTTTTATCAAAAGCAGCCTTTAAAGTACATACTTGGTTGGTTCTTCTTCCCTCCTACCGCCTTTAAGAGTTTACTAACTTAAGGACACATTCCAGTCATTCCCCTTCATAAGTTTGACCGACTGACCATGTGACTCAACCATTCTTTCAAGTTCCTTCTAAATCTGAAACATGCAGACAAAAACATATTATGATAAACCATCATACAGCAACAACTTGCTCCAATTTTAAACCTCACCTCAAAAAAACACTCAGATACGTATCAAGAAATGATCTGATAGTATAATGGTTGTTGCTATCCTCTCACTTAGCTCGCCCGAGAGAAAAGGTCCTTATAGATCTAGTATATGTACACAAAGTAATACTGTCAAATTAAATATGTCACTATGAAAATGTATACTCACTATTTTGGCCAAAGATTGCAGAACTCCAACATTCCTTGCATGTGATGCCTGATCTTTGCCAACATAATACCTAAATGTTTCACAGCTTAGCAGGGCTTCTTCGCTGGAGGTCCCGAGGCTGAGGAACTCCCTCCTCCCTATCCCTAGGGTATTTTGATTTCTTCAATGGCTTTTTCATGCAATTCAGTCTCTCTGTTAAGCCAGGAACTATCTGTAACCCTGTAAGAATACCATAATGACAGTTCTACGTAAGGATGGACCAGGTACACATACGTACATACATTTGTGTGATACAATGTCATATAGCGCTGAACAGACACATGCATGATTGCAGTGCACGTGTTGTCACATATTTATGTACATGCATGCATATAAGCACAACACCCACAACAAATCTTGTCATCACAAATCCATTTACACACAAGGATTCCAGGAAGGGATACACATACTCACACATTGAAGCAGCACATGTTCTCTCTCATTCTTTGTAGGGTAGTTCTCTAGTCTGTATATGGCTGCTACCTTGGTTATGAGCTTGATCATTGCTTTGCTTGATAAAGACCCAGCTTGGAATCCATGCACTCTGCATGTGATAATTGGTCAGGTGTGCATGCTGGAAGGCTTTGACAAAGGCACTGACGAGCTATATCCTTGCCAAATCTGCTATGGCCAGAACGAACATGCATGTCATTTTGGAACAGGAACCACATACAAACATAAATGCATGCACACATACATATTTTTGAACATAGTAGTACAGTAAACATTCACACAAACATGTACATAATTCATGTACTACCGTACATTCTCTAAAAATTCTTCACACTTAGTTTAACCAAAATTTTGTCTGACATTAGAATTTAGAATTGTTTTCCATTTTTGATGGCTGACTAAACTTTGGAATCAAGCAATTAATACTAGAGAGCTGACGAAATTGTAGTGTTCAGTTATTATATGCGCCTAAAATGATTTAAATAACCATAAAATGTAGTGAGAAGAAAGCTAAAGTGCTTTTCTTAGCTCTTTGTGCTCGATTTGACATTTTAAATTACGTACGCAACAACATCCTAGTAAAACACATGGGTAGCTAGTATTAAGCAAATTCTTAACAGATTTCTATGAGAAACAGAGTAAATTTAGGAAGATGAACTTCAGATGTGTCAGAAGTAACCGAAGATTCGAAGATTGGCATCTCATTGCGTTGCTTAGTGTGATAACCTAAAAATCTATGGTTGGATAATCGAGGCTGCATTAGAATGAGACTATCTGACAATACGAACTACACAGCTTTATGCTAACCTTGGGTGTTTGCTGAGGCTGATGGGGGGCGGATTCCAGTACAGAAGAATTCAGATTTGAATGCAATCTGCGTAAAGAAGACAAATGCATTATGACCACTTAAGTACTAGTAGTCCCAGTTATATACAGGTAATTTCAATTCCATTCTAAACAACTCTTAGGAGATGCAGTGCCGACGTACGTACAGGGTACTTTACAGGAACACTACAGGGTTTACCGTTTAGGTTGAGCCACAAAGTCGTTCACGTCAACCCATTCTTCAAACTCCTCGAAATACCCTTGACAACGATCTCGTAGTCAGCCAGGTCACTGAGAAAACAATTCTTGTTTGCTCTTCGCTTGTCTTCTCCTCCGGCTCCGACCTCTTGTCACGAGTGATCTCGCAAATTCAAATGTAACCGCAAGCGATTTCATTGGCCCCTTCTGTGAGTCCCTTTCCCAGACCCACTTCCGGCCGCCATTTTATTCTGCCGGGAAAGGTGGTTGGTCTGGGAACGAGGCTGCCACTGTCTGTTCTATTTTTTGTTTGTTTGATCTGCAGCAAGTTGGCTTTCTTCCCTCCTTCGACACGTCAGCCAGCAGTTTTAGCCCGATGTCGCACGGAACTATCAAATTCATCTTCGATCGCCTAGACTCGCCAGCCTCTATGCAGCTCTACCGAAGACGATGTCAACAAAGAGAGCGATTTTGATACCAGAACAGAGTAAGTTTATACATTTTATAGCATGAAACGTGAACAGCCTTTGTCAGCTCGAGCATTCGATCTGGATTCAGCCCTAGTGTGAGCAAAACTTTAGAGAATTACCTATTTTGTCCTAGTATCTTTATAGTCCTGCGGGGTAATTTGAAACGACGGGGTATTATAGTAAAATCGTCATGGGTGGTTCACATGGGCTCCGGACAAGCTACGGTATAGCCCAGCAATTGCCGGAACAATAAAATAAAAGTTAGGGGAGATGTAGAGTGGATTATTTATTTGACATGTTATTGGGGTATGTGTATTACGAGACAGGAATTTTGAGACACTTTCAATGATCATCCTTAAACCTGCAAGTGTCTCATAATATCCTCTGTCTCATCCTACGTACATTCTCCACTGAAATCCTTAGTAGATTATATTTTTGTACACGCTTCTTACAATTTATTGCGGTGGCCTCTCTTAGTAATAAGAAATTTATTACTAGAATAAGTCATCCTCCATTCTTTCACAAAAAGGCTTATTTCAAGCTTCCCAAACAGACACCTTAATGATTGAAGCCTGCCACTGTGTGTGTGTGTGTGTGTGTGTGTGTGTGTGTGTGTGTGTATGTGTGTGTGTGTGTGTGTGTGTGTGTGTGTGTGTGTGTGTGTGTGTGCAGTGTGTGTGTGTGTGTGTGTGTGTGTGTGTGTGTGTGAGTGTGTGTGTGTGTGTGTGTGTGTGTGTGTGTGTGCAGTGTGTGTGTGTGTGTGTGTGTGTGTGTGTGTGTGAGTGTGTGTGTGTGTGTGTGTGTGTGTGTGACTGTGTGGATAATGTTACAGGAATCAGACTTTATTGTGTTCAGATTCATCACTTTTCTATTACTAGGGAAGAGGGACCTGTATGTGACATAACACCATTGAAGAGGAGTAAGATAATGTTGCTTACGAAGAATAAGTCATGTGGCGGAAAGATACAATCAGCCTTACAAAGTTAACGTGCATTACCAGTAAGTCTTCTTATGTACATTTTGTTCTTAATCAGCAATATACGTATGTACGTTAATCTCCTATACAGAAACATGTTGATTGTTGATTTACTGTTGTTACAAAGAGAACAAATACTGACTGACAACCAGAGGATAACCCTTTAAACAAAGGGAACATTTAATTTTGACTGACAAAGATGCTGTCAAAGTTTAGTAAAATTGAGGACATACTATTTTTGCAAGGAAGACATTAATTTTGCTTCTTTGTTGTTTTTAGTGCTATGTTACACTACAAAGTCACATTCATCACCAAACATTGTATACTTGATCAATGTATATGTGTGTAATCTCAACAATTACATAATGTTACTTTCTTGCTTTGACTCAGACATGAGTCTTGTAGCACGTTTTTGTACCCCTGAATAATTATTGTGAATGTCCTAAAATTGCCATACATGCATGACAATGATAAAAATGCAATGTGCAAGAACAAATTGTGGTATGTGTGTGTGCATGCGAGCGTGTGTGTGTGTGTGTGTGCATGTGTGTGACACAGTAGAATCTCACAAACTATATATTACAAGTTTTGGGACTGTTACAACGAGGCTTACATGCAGGCATATGCATATGGCCATGGTTATATAGCTTGCATATCTGTATGTTATACCAAGAATTTTTTATTTTAGAGCTGCAAATTATAATCTTATATACGTACATATACAGCTGCATGCATGCAGGTTGTTGTGTTCTGGTAACTGTATGGATTCATAAGGTCATGAATAATTATGGGGAATTAGAAGTCCTAACTGTTATTTCTCAGAAAGGAAATGGAATTGGGACTTGATACTTCACTAAAGGGGAGTTTTTCAATATGCACATGCATATAGCTACTGCACTATGGATATCGATCATTAATTGGAAGGGAGTAGCCCTTAACACTAGCTTGTTTAGCCAAGAATTATATAATATTGGGTTTAGGGTCAGCTCCTTCCATAACTGTATATATAGAATGTATAGGAAATCACCATGCCCTGACATGGTTCATTCTGCAAAACCTTAAATTGTACAACACCCCCAAATGTGGTATCAAATTGAAGCTCTCGGTGCACTCAATGCAAATATGGTCACTGGAGTGTGATTGCCTCAACCATGGTTGAGTAAAAGGTCATTGAGTTTCTGAGTGGAATCTGCGGAGAACCATAACGCAGGAACAATAGCTACTGAGGGCACGAAATGTCATGTACATATTATCCTATTCATTGTGGTTATGTGGCATATCCGACAGTCTCCTGTCATGCACTACATTTGTGCAGTGCATAAAATTGTTTAATTAGACAGCCATTTTGAGGGCGGAGTCCAGGGTATATCCATGAATGCACCATGTTTGGGTGCTTCAGGCATGTGAATGGGAAGGGAATAGCACTTAGCACTGGCCTGTTTAGCCAAGAAATTGCCGATTAGGGTTAGGGTTACAGCTCCTTCTAGAACAGTATGGAATGTATAGAAAATCATCAAGCCCTGACGTGGTCAATTGTGGAAACGTAAAATTTGCACAACACTCCCAAGTGTGGTATCAAATTGAAGCTCTCAGTGCACTGAATGTAAATATGGCCACTGGAGTGTAATTGCCTCAACCATGGTCGAGTAAAAGGTCATTGAATTTCTGAGTGGAATTTGCGGAGAGCCATAACACAGGAACGATAGTGGCTGATGGCCCAAAATTGTACATGCACATTGTAATATACATCATGATTATGTCATGTGTCTGACAGTCTGCTGTCATGCACTGCATTTGTGCAGTGCATAAAATTGTTTAATTAGACAGCCATTTTGAGGGCGGAGTCCAGGGTATATCCATGAATGCACCATGTTTGGGTGCTTCAGGCATGTGAATTGGAAGGGAATAGCACTTAGCACTGGCCTGTTTAGCCAAGAAATTGCCGATTAGGGTTAGGGTTACCGCTCCTTCTAGAACAGTATGGAATGTATATGAAATCACCAAGCCCTGACGTGGTCAATTCTGGAAACGTAAAATTTGCACAACACTCCCAAGTGTGGTATCAAATTGAAGCTCTCAGTGCACTGAATGTAAATATGGCCACTGGAGTGTAATTGCCTCAACCATGGTCGAGGAAAAGGTCATTGAATTTCTGAGTGGAATTTGCGGAGAGCCATAACACAGGAACGATAGTGGCTGATGGTACGAAATTGCACATGCACATTGTAATATGCATCATGATTATGTCATGTGTCTGACAGTCTGCTGTCATGCACTGCATTTGCGCAGGTAAGTTATGTCCGAATTGAGGCTGGTAAGGGGCGTTTTGCGGTTTGGCAGGTATGCGATTATATCGTCACGCCTCGGACAATTTATCACGCTCTCGCTATGTGACCACGTCCCACACGACAATATACGCGCGAGTATACTGGCTGCCACGCTCGCGTGCTTGCCTTTTTTTTTAATATGGCCGTTTCAACAAAAATCCACGTTTACAATGGGGATACCTCTTATACTGTACGATTCTCTGTACATTTGCATGGATCGTCATCCAGTTAAGGCATTGAAGTGCTGCATGGACGAAAGTATCTATTGCACCGGCGCTCTAAACTTCACGATCAACGCGTATACGTGCACCGTTCGGTGATGATGAATACCGTGACATCATAATTAGTTCTCGTGACATCATGTGACTTTGCTCTGGAGTTGGGTCTTCTGCACTAGGTAAATTTCTTCGTAAAAGGCGGAGATCTAGATGGCGGTGCATAACTACAGAAATTTAAGAGATGATTTCTAAAAGGTAAAGCTAACTTTTCACCGCGTATAATTTTGATTGCTTGTTCCATTCAAGTTATGTCTAACTATATCCTGTCTTGTCCTTGCTTGCAAACTACAAAATGCTGTACATAACAACGAAAGAACTGAATTTCAAAATTATACGCGGTGAAAATTTAGATATTGATCCTAAGGTCATTTTGAACCCATTGTAAGGTTGAAAAACCACCATCTAGGTCTCCGCCTTTTTCACTAAAGCTGTTTTCGTATGTTGTAGCAAATGATTAATTGTGCAACTGTTGAAAACATCACACAAAAGAAAAGGTTATTTCTACATAGTAGACAAGTTAAAAATATCATTCATGGCTTCTTGTAGGCTTTTTAGGAGGTATCTGTGGAGAAAATAGGGGTGCAATTACGGTCACCGTAGTGGCGGCCATTTTGACGGCGCCATAAAATTGGACATAACATACCTGCGTGTGCAGTGCATAAAATTGTTTAATTAGACAGCCATTTTGAGGGCGGAGTCCAGGGTATATCCATGAATGCACCATGTTTGGGTGCTTCAGGTGTGTGAATTGGAAGGGAATAGCACTTAGCACTGGCCTGTTTAGCCACGAAATTGCCGATTAGGGTTAGGGTTACAGCTCCTTCTAGAACAGTATGGAATGTATAGGAAATCATCAAGCCCTGACGTGGTCGATTGTGGAAACGTAAAATTTGCACAACACTCCCAAGTGTGGTATCAAATTGAAGCTCTCAGTGCACTGAATGTAAATATGGCCATTGGAGTGTGATTGCCTCAACCATGGTCGAGTAAAAGGTCATTGAATTTCTGAGTGGAATTTGCGGAGAGCCATAACACAGGAACGATAGTGGCTGATGGCCCGAAATTGTACATGCACATTGTAATATGCATCATGATTATGTCATGTGTCTGACAGTCTGCTGTCATGCACTGCATTTGTGCAGTGCATAAAATTGTTTAATTAGACAGCCATTTTGAGGGCGGAGTCCAGGGTATATCCATGAATGCACCATGTTTGGGTGCTTCAGGCATGTGAATTGGAAGGGAATAGCACTTAGCACTGGCTTGTTTAGCCAAGAAATTGCCGATTATAGGGTTAGGGTTACAGCTCTTTCCAAAACTGTATAGAATGTAAAGGAAATCACCAAGCCCTGACACTGTCAATTCTGGAAACGTAAAAATTGCACAACACTCCCAAGTGTGGTATCAAATTGAAGCTCTCAGTGCACTGAATGTAAATATGGCCACTGGAGTGTGATTGCCTCAACCGTGATCGAGTGAAAGGTCATTGAATTTCTGAGTGGAATTTGCGGAGAGCCATAACACAGGAACGATAGTGGCTGATGGCACGAAATTGCACACGCACATTGTGCTATGCATCATGATTATGTCATGTGTCTGACAGTCTGCTGTCATGCACTGCATTTGTACAGTGCATAAAAACTGTTTAATTAGACGGCCATTTTGAGGGCGGAGTCTAAGATACATCCACGAATGCAACTTGTTTGGGTGCTTCAGGTGTGTGAATTGTAAGGGAAAAGCACTTAGCACTGGCTTGTTTAGCCACGAAATTGCCGATCAGGGTTAGGGTTACAGCTCCTTCTAGAACAGTATGGAATGTATCCGAAATCACCAAGCCCTGACGTGGTCGATTGTGGAAACGTAAAATTTGCACAACACTCCTAAGTGTGGTATCAAATTGAAGCTCTCAGTGCACTGAATGTAAATATGGCCACTGGAGTGTGATTGCCTCAACCATGGTCGAGTAAAAGGTCATTGAATTTCTGAGTGGAATTTGCGGAGAGCCATAACGCAAGAATGACAGTAACTGAGGGCACAAAATTGCACATGCACATTGTCCTATTTATTATGGTTATGTGACATAGCTGAAAGTCTGCTGTCATGCACTGCCTTTGTGTAGTGCATAAAAACAATTTAATTAGACAGCCATTTTGAGGGTGGAGTCTAAGATATCCATGAATGCATCTTGTTTGGGTACTTCCAGTATATGAATTGGAAGGGCAAGCATAGCACACATACATATACACATGCAAGCGCATGAACACACAATAATTATGCATGGAGGATGCCTATCAGCATACAACAATTTATTATTATTATCATTAGACAAGTGTCATGGTAATTGAAAATGCTTCACAATAAAGCATGCTTGCAATGTATTTTACACCAGTAGGAAATTACCAAATTTTTTTATAATAATACATAAGTTATACATAATTGTACAGTAGTTGTCAGGTACAAAAAACAAGCATTGTTGTTCTCAGCCGGTACCAGTTATTGTTGTGTACTCCATACAATCTTCCTTGCTTATGATGTCCTTTGTCACACACACACACACACACACACACACACACACACACACACACACACACACACACACACACACACACATATACACACACATATACACACACACACATACTCACTCACTCACTCACACCCATACACACACATGCAGAACTGCAGACAGTGCAAAAGGATACATGACTGACATATGAAGTACTATAGTTTTGATTTAGAGCAGTCATGCATACATCTGCACTGTTTCGGCCTTATTGGGCCATCATCAGTGCAGTGTACTCAATAGACAACACTTACACACATAAGATATACAAAATATAATGTACGTACACACAACACAGAAGGTATACACACATACACACCCACATATGTACACACCCACACCCACACCCACACCCACACACACACACACACACACACACACTTACACACACGTACACACACGTACACACACACACACACACACACACACACACACACACATACACACACACACACACACACACACACATATACACACACAGTGGCCATTCCAATCAACACAGCTGCAGCTCTGGTACAGTACTGGACACGGACCTGTACAGAATAGAGAAATAAATATAAAAATTAAAATAAAAAAATTGTACTCAATGTATCCAACTGTCCCAAACAAAGAACATGATAATTATCATCGACTACACATGGAATACTCAGTGGCATCACCAAAAGTGCAGTTACTGTAGTTACCCATTGCTTAATAAACACAACACTTAAAACAGGGCTCACTCATTTACCGTTCAACAATCATATGCCAGACATTCAGTACGGAAAGAAAACCCCTCCTCGATAACTTGAGACATAAATCCCGAAGAAGGAATACATCGCGCAATAAAAGGATTGGTGCAGAGGGTGGCAACTAACCAAGATTCTCTTAGAACGCAAGCCAGCTAAACATAAAAGGGATCAACTATACTTTACGACCACGGCCATTTCTTGACTTTGATGACGTCATAGGTGACGTCACTGACCACGCACGTCACGATGACGTCATCACCAGGATCCACCAGCTTTCCACGCACGGCTTTCTCTCCAGCGTTTAGCTAAGTACGTACAGAATCGGGTTATAGTAAGCATACATCTTGTTTATACTGTGCCTCTGGGACCTTGATGAGTGTGTCTGTGTCTGTGCGTCTCTTGTGTACTCCCTCCGCGTTTAGTACGCACTGCTTTCTCTCCTGCATGTGTTTAGTATATACGACGTCATACAGATTCCTGTGTTTAGTACGTACAGATAGGGTAATAATCGGCATTTATCTTATTTTTACCGTACTTGCATTCCTTCCTAGTAGCCAGCAAACCCTTGCTCTTCATCCAATCATAAAATTTCAGCTTATCACCAAAAATTACACCTCCCAGGGAAAACAGAGACATCTTCGTATTATCCACTCTCAAATAGCCCGCTAAAATAGCTATTGCACGTGCATTGGAATAACTGTATTGTGATTCATTGCAGAAATTTAATGACATTGTGTACTCTACGCATATTAAATAATTATTATATTGATATCTGCGATGATAATGACAATATCGACGTTTGTGGTCACCAGCAGCAGTAGGATCGACATCCATACGTGGTTGGTACACGTTCAAGCGAAAGAGAGAGAGAGCGCTCTTCGCTATAACGTTCTTTTTCACACAATATATACGGCGCACGTATAGTACCCCCAACCCCCGTATCATGTGTAAATCAAACATTAGCGAATACACAGTGACACGCACGCTATTACAGTAACTCTGTACATACTTAGCTAAACACTGGAGAAAACGCCGGAGAGAAAGCCATGCGTGGAATGTGTAAAACAAATGTTAGCGAACACACAGTGACACGCACGCTATTACCCTATCTGTACGTACTGGAGAATGCTGGAGAAAACGCCGGAGAGAAAGCCATACGTGGACACATTCCACGCATGGCTTTCTCTCCGGCGTTAGCGAACACACAGTGACACGCACGCTATTACCCTATCTGTACGTACTAAATGCTATTACCCTATCTGTACGTACTAAACGCTGGAGAGAACCTTATCTATACATACTTAGCTTAATCTATGGCTAAATGCTGGAGAAAACGCCGGAGAGAAAGCCATGCGTGGAAGCGAAAGGTGGTGACGTCATCGTGATGTGCGTGGTCAGTGACGTCACCTATGACGTCATCAAAGTCAAGAAATGGCCGTGGTCGTAAAGTATAGTTGATCCCATAAAAGGACCGTAAGCAAAGGCTACGTACGTAGAGGGCAAGAGAGAACCTTCACCGAGCCGAACAAAGGCATTTCCAGGAAAATGAAGAGAGGAACAAAATGCTACTTCACCTAGAACACAGCCAAAACACCAGCTTGAACAAAATAATTCGAGGCAGGCCGCACTCGCACAGATTACTGATAGAACACGTAAAATTAAAGAGGGAACGTAGGACAGAGATAAAACAAACCGCGAAGGCAGAAGTTACCATCCTTGAGATTTTCTTCTTTAACACACCACCGAGTACTCAGATCTATGCTGCTATGCTTCTAGAGCTGGATGGCCACAAAGAAGAATCAGCGAGTGTGTAGAATCGTTGAATTCTCCACCCGAACAAGGCATTTACAAAGTCGTTTTGAAAGAAACTTGCGCAACTCTCCTTAATTATGTTGTCATCCAGGAAGCCAGGCCGTCAGTAGCTTCCATTCTCGGCCCACATCAAAGGAAGGTTTGAATCCACAAACCTATCTAATGGGTATGATCTGGCCATAGAGGCAAGCAAATTCCTGCCCAGATGGTATTGACAAGCAGGCAAACTCCTGCCCATTCTATATACGCCTAGTGCTCCAATGAAGCCGAACGAAAATGGCCGATGCTGGGGATTTTCGTTGTCAGGTCCATAGACCGAGCCATAGACTCTCCAATTTTGTCAGTGACTTTGTGTACTTGTGCACTAGCTGCTAAATGGCCGGCGAAAGGGAAGGCAAGCACATTGTCTAGACGTTAGAATACCTTGAAACATTGCTGAAGTGAGTTTGTTCCCGTTTAATGATAAATCTCGACAATGTGCTTGCGTATGTGGCCCGCAGGTTGCTAGCTAGGCTAGTTTTACGTCAATCAAGCATGCATAGTACCTTAATTTGATAGCTGCTGCGAACCTCGGCAAGATTCTGGTTCATTGTCGGACGTTAGTAGGTGCGGAGTACCCCTCGAACATATAAATCTGTAGATATTATAAGTTAGGTTATGAATCACCTTCCAGCTCTTCCTTGGCTGTTAAAATTGTTCCAGCTCCCAGACGATTCTTAACATAAGTATAGACTCGGGTATTCTGCACCTACTTGAATACTTACGTATGACAATGAAGCAGAATCTTGTCGAAGTTTGCAACCTCTATCTTCCCGGCGTGCATGAGACTAAACATAAATCTATGGACTAACTTAGCGGATAGCTTTGCCGTGGACTCCTTCTGAATCAACTGCTTGTTTTTTTCTTCAATGCCTAAACGAAAACGAATTAGCGTCTATAAGCATTCATTTCACTCTGACTTCCCAATGTGAATGGTGTGAACCTCACGCTTTACTGTAGGTTAACCCAGAAAACGGGGTGAGCCTCACCACAAAAAGTGGGAGTGACGAATCACACCATAGGTGTGAGCGCTGATTGGTGTGAGGATCACACCTAATTTTTAACAGTGTACTGTTTGCATTACCCCCAAACACGACGCATCTTACTCAGCCATTAGACAGAGCATGTTTTGCTCCACTGAAGGCAGCATGGCGACATGAATGCCATTAGTTCTACACCAACCATCCTGGAAGAGTAGTGACCCATTTAGACTTTTGCGAGCTATTTTCCAAAGCCTGGTACCAAGCCATGACCCCACGTAACATCACAGCCAGCTATAAGGTTACTGGAATTTGTTCATACAACCCTTCATCCATTCAGCTGGGTGGCACTGAAAAAAAATCATTCTCTACTTTTAACCCCGCTAGCCTGGTGGAAGAAAGTGGACTTAAGTATATCCCCTTTTACAGTCCAACCAGTAAAGACAGACATATTTCCAACAGTCTGAGAGTTGCTTGTGAAGAGAATGATGATAACTGTTGCAACTCTGACAGTGATGCAGACTGCCACTTGAGCTTGGAATCATCCAGCATTGACAACTCACCACCAAAAATGGCAACCTTGGCAGTTCGCAATTCGACCAGTGTAAGTAAATTCTTAGTGCAGCCACTTCCACCAAGTGCACATCCCACCGAGCGCACAAAGTCTTGTGGAATGGTTCTTACAAGTGCACAAAACATGAAACTGTTGGAGGAGAAACAGAGAGTGAAAGAAGAAAAGGAAAGAAAGAAAAATGAGAAAAAAAGAAACAGGATGAAAAGAAACTTTAGAGAAACATGAAATTGGCAGAGAAAGGTACACAAAATGTAATATTTGTACAGATAATTGTAGAATCTGATTATGTCATGATTCAAGCAATCAAAATTATGAAATCAATATTTTTGATCAACAGAAACAGTTACTGAAAAGCGAAAGACACAGCGCATAGCAAAGAAAGTTCGTTTTGACAACATTGAGCAAATAAAGACATTTCCATTGGATTCCACATCTGATTCATTTCAACATGCATCACTGCAAGCAATCATGAGGAAACCATCAAACATGAAGAGAGGTAATTCTAATATACACAATTGGTATTATACAATGTTTGTCTTTATAATTATAATAATATTATGACTTAATTTTTCAATTATTACTTAATTTAGACCGCAATGTAAAGCTAGATCCAGCTCCTCTACCTCGTCATACATCCCAAGGTCCTATGCCAAGGCCAAAAAAGAGCAAAAGTGGAGGTAAACCTTTACAAATTAATATATATTCTGAGTCAATTTACTTGGAATGTTCACTATTGTGACACTACAACTGCTACTGTGCAACTGTTACAAAGAAATTCACAGTTTTTAGCTTACTCCACACATTGTAGGACCAAATTCACCAATCACCATAACCAACAACGATCCAGATCCAGTATACACGTGGTGGATGAAAGATTTGGGGCTACATATGTCTGACAAAGAGATTTTGGAGGCCAACACAGATCTCACTGACAACATAATCAATGCTGCACATGCCATATTGCGGAAACAGTACCCACATATTCAAGGGCTTCAGGACACAATTTTAGGACAGACACTACAATTTACACCTGTGGCCAGCAATCAAACATCAGTGCAAATTTTACACACAGGTATGTACATGTAAGTAGAAT
>CAUJGJ010000156.1:71555-99055 GCA_963170055.1 Halisarca cf. caerulea
CAATTATAACCACTCTGTTATATACACCAGCCCACACACAGATTAAAAGGAAGTGACCCTATCTTTTTGGCATGTATTAACAATTGAGGGTATATATAAGAGAAAGAATTTGGCTTTGTAGTAAGTATAAGTCAGAACACAATCATGGTCTATTTGGCATCCTTTGGAGCCCTCCTGTTGATATTGGCAGCATCTGTGAAGGGAGAGGAATATGTTTATTCCAAACTAATGACACCTGTGTGGCTATATGAGAATGCTCAGTTTGAGTCCCCATCTGTGATTTCGAGTCACGATGTGAAACGACTCACCCTGAAGAGTCTTGCAATGTATGGCCGCTTGTTCACCGTTCCTTTGCCGTCAGTTAAATACTTCGAAGAAGATGCAGTTTTTAAAATTCGAGTTTCCCTACAGAAACCATCAGGTGACTCAGATCTCTTAGTCGGCATCGGAAATGCACAAGGGGACAGTGCATCTGCTTTCATAATTGACAATCGTCCTTACCAGAGTCCCATGGGGTCTGTTCACTCTGACACCAAGTACTTCCAGTTCACTGAGGTAACTGGGAGCAGTTCTTTGACAGGGGCATATGATGAGGAGATAACATTCGTTTACAAGCCATCGGAGAATTTCGGAGCTTACTATTCTGGGAACACTGTTGTAACTGGTTCTTTCAACACGGGGCCGGACATGGACAAGAATATCTACCTTGTTGTCAATGGGCATGATCCAGGAGAGATATACAAGGTCCAGTACATCCATGTGGAGATAATGGGTGTCTGAGCCATGAGTGGCCATACCAAAAATAACACTGAATTAATAGAATAGAATTTATAACTCAATATAAACCGAATACTGATTCTGAATTGTGTAGCTCACTTTACAACTACACTTCAGCCTTCTTACATCATATTGTGTTTTGAGGTAATCATTTGATATCCATTATGTAACTGCCGATTCTAATCATAAGCTGTGTTCTATAGAATTGATGCACTAATTAAGTAGCTGAGCATATTAGATTTAAAGTATTATAGCGAGACTATAATACTATTCTTGCAGTATGAGACTCTGCATGAACACCTGGTCAAGCTATATATAGCATAACATATCATCTTAAGTTTAATATGCTTTACCTATGAATTTCTATTATAATAGTAATATATCAATGATAGTCTATGAGATGGTAGATGAAAACTCCATAATATTATGAATTTCTGTGATGTATCCTACAAGACCACATGCAATAAAAATAGTGTGTGCATGCACAGCTGTGATGCCGTCGATTCCCTATAACGTGCACGATTTTCTTCCTGCACTAGTGGCATTACAGTATAACCTGCTTGCTGTGAAGGAGGGGGAGGGAGGAGGTGGTATAGCTTCCTGTAGGTATCACATGCCATGCATACTTACCAAAATGCATGGCATGGGTTATGCATGTACTTTGCTACAGCTAAGTGCACATATATATTGTGTGTCATGGTAACAGTAACTGTTGTTTTCAGCAAAATAACAATATAATATTCAAGTTAGTTCCACTTGCTTGCAATTGGTAAGGATTTTATAGCTATGGTGACACAGAAACTTGTATAGGGTTCCTTAGCAGACCTGACTGTATAATATTAGACTTAGTCTCTCTTACCCAAACTGTCAGTTGGTAGCCATTATACAATGAAATGGTGACTGCATGTTACAGAGATTATAGTAGACACAGGGGAGTATTCCAACACTCACACATCTACGCACATGCAAGTTAGTGCACTCACACACACACACGCACACACGCACACACACACGCACACACACGCACGCACACACACACACACACACACACATGCACACACACACACACTGCAATAGAATGACGGAATCGAGGATCTGGGTAGTACCAGATTATTCATCTGGTTGTCACGACAGGTAGAATATAATGACAGTCGCCGGGTAAGTCTGCATGGATATCCAACAAAGATAGACAGCTTCATACACTGACATTCTTCTTTAAATTTCCATATTACATATTGAAAGTACAAAATTTAGTCATTCAAATAGTCATTAAATGCAGAAACAGTTACAGGAAGCATAGTGCAGGCAACATTAAAAGCCTTGGATGATAGTTAAATAAGATGTAACTGCTTAAATATCATGTAATCCCTGCATGATGATATTTTGGTTATAAACCTATGGGAATTAATATCCCTGTGGTAACTTCCAGACCTATTAATTAATACCTCACTATTATAATGTTTGAATAATTTTGATTTGAAGCATAAACAGTAATATGAATATAATTATGTGTATGTGCTGAAGATAAAAAATGAGTGTGGTTATTACCGGTCCAATCACTTGAGCAGTAATAGATTACTTGACCGGCTCCACCTTGGGGTTGTATCTATTACAGCTGATATATTATGTCCTCATACTGTATGTAATACCGTGTGCTCGGAAATTTTTGCGGTACTAAATTTTTGCGAACGCAACACTTGAGGATTTTCGCGGTACTAAATTATTCACGGATGCAGAATTTCAAATTCGCGGATCTTAGATTGGATTTTATATTAGCTCAACAATATGTAATCCCATATAAATTATGCACTGAAAAATGGCTGCTCTGTTTGTTAGCGTGGTTGTTAGTCTGTGGAACGGTTATCAATACAAGTGCAAATTGTTGCAGTTGATCTTCTCCAGCTGCCTTACAGATTTTAGTCAGATATGGAGCGTCTGATGGGGGTAAATAATACTTGATTGACATAACGGACGAGAAAACGCACAGTATAATCTATGGTATAATATACGAAACGTTCGACACTCCTGCTTCTTTGTTCTTTGCATGCTAAGACTCCTGTGCATAGCGCTGAATATAAAGGGTCGTATAGGATTTTCGCGGATGCCGTGCAGTACCGTGAAAACCGCGAAAGTTTAGTACCGCGAAAATTTCCGAGCGTACAGTAGTTATAGCACATGTAAGTGACGCTGTGACAGTATTGCATGTGTTTTTGAATTCATCAAAGTGTGTGGTGAAAACACATACAGCACACTTCGATGTGTTTTAACTGACTGCATGGTTGTAGACATTTCACAATTATATATAATAATGTCAATTTATATTTTTAAAATTAGAAGTAGAAAGACAGATTTGTGTATGCCAAAATCTTTCTCTGCCTAGCCCTGTGCCTGTTTCACATTATAATTAACATTCCCTCGTTCCAAGTGTTTTTAGAGGATCCCTTTAATTTTTAATAACCTTGGAAGCCTTTTTGCATGATTCTGTGTCAATCCTACATCCTTTTACCATTTTAAAGTGGTTGTTATTATGTGCAACTGATTATGGTGCATGCATGGAACTTGCTTAGTATCTCGAAGGGGGCACAGAATCAGTACAGTATATAGACCTTTGCTTATCCGACCCTCTCTTATCCAGCCTACCCTCTATATTGGTATTGTATAATACAGAACAGGAATGTTTTGCCACGTGCATGAATGCATGAGTCTACAATATAATGATTCCTTATGCATATGTACCCATTCTAATACATATAGTTCTGTATTATACAAATAACAGGTTATTTTTTATACTGGCCAATTATTTTTAAGCTATATAGTCTCCACTGTGTCTGGCTTTTTCACTGTTTTCATAACAATTCTGGAGAATTTGTAAACAAAGTTTGTTATTGTACATTCCTGCATGCTAAGCCCATGATCGGACAAAACCTCTCATGGGAGTGGGATGTCCGTTCATGTTTCACAAGTCGTATACATTATATACATACCTGCAGGATGGCAACAATCATGTAGATTATATATATACGTAGGTGCATCTCTGATGTGCGAAATCTCTACTCACCAAATAAATGAAGACAAATTGCAGATTTTGCATTTTCTAATACGTACGTATGTAGTTCCATGAGCTGGACTGGGATGACTTATATTCTGAAGGATGCTGTGTTATAGGCAAAACTGCCTGCCTGTAGAAAGTATGTATATGCAATGACATGTTCACAGAAACTATACAAGTTTAGGTGAAACATGCTTCACACACACACACACACACACACACACACACACACACACACACACACACACACACACACACACACACACACACACACACACACACACACACACACACACACACACACACACACACACACTCACACACACACACACACACACACATGCGCACACACACACACACACACACACACACACACACACACACACACACACACACACACACACACACACACACACACACACACACACACACACACACACACACACACACACACACACACACACACTGGATACACACACACACACACACACACACACACTGGATACACACACACACACACACTGGATACACACACACACACACACACACACACACACACACACACACACACACACACATACACACACACACACACACACACTGGACGGACACACACACACACACACACACACACACACACACACACACACACACACACACACACACACACACACACTAACAAATAAAAACCTGCAAAATCCTTTAATTGCTCACTTTAAATTATCTTTGTACTCTGAATCCAAAGTTGAAAAGCTGTAAAGCTGTGAAGTGATCAAGCTGGTGGTAGGTTTGATGTACGTACCTGCAGGATGACAAAAAGTAAAGGTACCAATCACTTACAAGTTGCTAAATCATATCGTTTGCATGGCTTGTTCTCAGGGTACAGCCCCTCGAAAAGTACTGTTTTCTCAGCGTACAGTACATGCACGGTACGATGGAAAATATGGCTGAATTCAATTAAATATGCCTGTTTTGGCATCATCTGGCAGGACAATAGCCAAGCAATTGCCAAAAGCTTGATGAAACAATGAAAAGTTTGGTATGTAATGTATAACGGTTAAGTTATCCAAGTTGGCGTTGTTTCTTTAGTCAATAGGCAAATGAAAAGATTGGTTTTGCTCAGTATCGACCAAGGAAGAAAGAAAGCGCCAACTATGCAAAAGCTTCTAACTGAAGAAGGCCTGTCATGCAGTATTAGGCCCCCCGCCGTATTGGTTCCACCGGGCCTACAACGGCAGATAACGGGTGTGCCAAAATGGTTCCGCCCTGCCGAAAATGGCCCCCCTTGGAATTTGCAGAAGTAGAGCGATTGCCGTGAACAGAATGATCGAAACAGGAAGAAATCGAACAAAATCAAAAGCAATTTGAAGCAATAGTAATGTCTGAAACTAAGGACGAAAATCAAACTGAAGAAGACGAAATTCTTGTCGAAGCGATTCGGTACGTAGTTGCTTGTTCTCGAGACACTGCTTGCCGCTATCCTGTGGAGGGAAGCTCTAAGAACTCACAAGAGAGTATAAAAGAACTTCGTCGACGATGGTCAGTTATATATCGAAAGAGCGATTAGTTTGTGAGGATTGTTCAATCCAGTGTACAACAATCACAGATTCTTGCTCTGTGCTATGTAGTCTGACATAGCCAGACTCGTCCTATAAAATGGTAGCACATACGTAGTAAGAATCTGTGTTTATTCAACTTCTACACTGAAAGATTGAACAATCCTCATAGCTTCACAATCCATGCGAGAACATGAAACTGATGACGTTTACCATGTGCAAAGTGTACTGCATGGATTCATATTACACAACCATAATTTACTGCTTTGGAGAACATTAATCTTACTGAGTCTGTCCCATTTGTATATAGAATTCTTCATATCATTATTTCTTCCTGAGATTTCACTTTGTTATGACCTCTATTATTATTCCTTACTAATTATTATCTTTCCCCTACCCTTCTATTCCTACAATTGTTACTAACTTTATAATTTTTCAGCCTTGTTTTACATTTTCAGGACCAAACTAAAAGGGGGGCCTATTTTGTCTTGGTAGGGCCCAAAACAGCAACCAAATCAGGTTAAATTACGCCCCATGGGGCCCAAAACAGGAACCAAATTTTGGCCCCATAGGGCCTAATTTAGGGGAGTCCAAATTTGGCATGACAGGCCTATTAGCTACCATATTTGGAATTTGCAAGTTTCCACGGCGATATAAAGAAACAAACAATTCTTCACAAGCATTGATCAGGTAGGCTACATACCGCTTCTAGCAATGCTATACGCATAGTTCAGCGCAATGTTGAATATTTTGAACTTACACAAGTTGTTTCTCTCAACGAAGACAAGAAAAAGACTACATGTCTCCATAATTTAAGATTCTCTATTCAGGGGGGAACATTCTTCTAGCTAAAAACTAAAAAGAAAACACTACTTATATAAGACTCATGAGCTACCAAAAAGCAGGTACCCACTTGGACTAATTTTGGAATGCCAAAAGCGGTGCCAAGCGTGGTCCTCAGAGGACCACGCTTGAGAGGCTCTCCAGGACCAGTTTTAACAAAGGTAAATTGGCACACAGGGTAATTCGGCAGTAAAAGGAGTGTCAACCACGAGGTACACACATTATTTCTTGTCAGTGCTGTCTCCGTGAATTGGGCATTTAGTAGTAACAAGTATGGCTGGACAACTCAACCATAGTAGAAGTAAAGACCCTGTCTCAAACTACCCCAGTGCGCCAAATAATGCCGCTTTACCCTATGGTCTATCCACGCAGTCAGTAAACTTGTGTACACGGTCCGCACACTCGTCCGCGTCCACGTGGACGCGTTCCGCAAAATAGAAAGTACCCGGAAAGATCTATAGGTTGTATTCGTTGGAAGCTGTTATGCCTTGTGTTTGTGCGAAGAAAAGCCAGACTGAAATGAACTTAGGAAAAGCGGTGTTCGGTATTTGGGCAATTTACCAGATCATATGAAACTAAGTGCACCTGGACGAAGAACCGGCCTGTGACAGCTACGTACATGTGAACACAAACAATTCAAACTCACTTCCATCAGATTCTGGTTCGAACCTTCAGTTGTATTGTAGTACACATTCGTACCTGCATGCGTGAAAGTCCACATTATAGGTAGCACAAAGAAAAGACGCTGTAGCCGTTCTGCTTCTTTCGAGTTTACGCCCCCATGCAACTGCGATGTTTCGAAATGGAGAAATTTCATTGGACAAAAGTTGCGCAATAAGTATGCCCTAACAAGAATGCATGACCTTGTCGATATTAGTTTATTTTAATTAGCATAATACTGAATCAGAAACAGAACACAAGTAACATGCATATGATCAGCTCAATAAAAGTAGGCTATGAAATTAAAGTCCTAGACGTAGAATGAGCTTAGTTATAGTGTGCTTTTTTGTTGCAGCCCTTGTCTGCAGAAATACATGTTCTAAGAACAAATAAAACGAGTTTGCCCCAGGTACATACGACAAGTTAAAGACAAAAAACATGCAAAAAAGAAGAGGGACAATCTCTGTGAGTTTAGTTGCACGTAGGAGCACCTTCTTCTCTATGATAATGTAGGCGTCCTGGATACCATCAGCAATGCTCCCCGTAGCCAAGATGCGGGCCTGGTTGTTGTCCCCTTCTGCAGCCACTTTGACAATGTCAGAGTTTTCCTAAAGGGTTAGTGATACAGATACATATTCTTGTCAAACATGTATCTGAAAAATGTGCATGAATCAAGTGCTATTTTAATGCAGTTACTGTGTACAAATAAATTCAGTATGTTAAACATGAAGCACTGGAGTCAATAGTAGTATTATGTACATTTACACAAAGTCTTTAAAAAATTGAACTTACGGGAACAATGGTTACAACTCTGTTGTGATCTGCTTTGAACCGTGGCTCGGGAAGCAGATGTAAAAGAAGGACTGCTGCCAGCAAGCAGTGTGTGCCTGCATGTGTTCAAAAAATGAAAGTAACATAATAATATCCAATCAGCTAACAATCCTTTACGGCTGCTCAAAATAATAAGAATATTTGTATAAGTTTCAGGTGCCAAATCTAGGACTGTGAATGAATTGATACAAACACATACACACACACACACACACACACGCGCGCGCGCGCGCACACACACACACACATTATACATACATGCACACATTCACGTATACACATGCAGAGCAATCACAATGAATACAAGCCTATATATTATATATAAATTGTGTTTAAAGGAGCTATATTATTAAAAATTAATGCATATTACATATTATGATACCTTCATTTGTGCTGTCACTAAATTGGCCCACCCACTGTCTAATGTGGGTGGTGCCCTCAGATCTGCTCAAGTCCAAAATCAGAGGCACACACTCTAGCCAGGACAGCTTACACAGCTGGAAGCTCTTGCCTTGAGCCTCCAAACAGCGGTTGAATTCTTTTACAAGCTGCATGTAGATTGAACATATTAATATTATATTGTCAAACTATATCTATTAGATTACGCGCTGTATACAGTAAAAACTCCAAGTAAAGGCCTCACTTGATGTTCCTCCCTCAAAAAGGGATAAGTGGCCAAAAAGGAATCAAGGTTATCCTGCTTTGTTGAATCCTCAAGCCAGGCTCTTCAGAAACCAAAGGTCCTGGTCATGAGGTCATCAACACAGGCAGGATCGGGACTTTGCTGCATGTACAAATATATTATGGTACAAGTACATCCCATGACATGGACATTATAAGATACAATATCAAACAATGACTCTTTATACAATGTTCATCAAATTGAATGCTATAAGTAGCGCAAACACATGCACTATGACAAAACGCACTTGTTTTGCAAAAGACTGTAACAGTTTCACATTTTGATCGTTTGATGCTTCATCTTCACCTACAGGCACCACAAGGGCAAAAGATGGGGGTTTTGACACTTTGTCGGGCTTCTTGGCTTGTGGGTGTTCCGAAGTTCCTGGAGTAGAAGGGTGCTCCGGCCGCTTCAAAGGCCGCCTCATGTACTTCAGCCTGTCTGTCAGACCAGCAACAAGGTAGCCCTATATATACAACAAACAGAAAATTGAACATGCATACATGTTGATTGCCTATAAGCTGACTGACTCATGGCTGGTCTGGAAGTGTAAATATAACCGGTGTATATTAAGTAAGTCAGCAAATAATATAATGTTTAATCCACTCACAAAGCCATTTCCACATGAAGATTCCAAAAAAGGATACTTTTGTATGCAGCGGATGGCTACATGTTCCTTTTCTTCTTTGGTGGGATAGTTCTTGTGCCTGAAAATTGCAGCTGCCATTTCTGTTATAAACTTTGTCATCGCCTTGCCAGACAATGATCCAGCCCGTAGCCCACTCATTACAATGGGGCTGAAATTGTCTGGCAAGTTAAACGGTTTGGGCAGGGGCACAGAGCTATCATGGCCAGATCTACTGCGGGGCTGCACAGGTACATACAATGGAAGACTGACACTGACTTACACCATCATAAACCCACTTCAGCTGCTATAATATGCAATAGCACAAAAAACAATTTATGCTCAACTTGGCAGAGAAGACAGAATTCTCACTGTTGATGTGGTCAGTGGAGCAGAAATGCTGTCTCCAGGTAATGAACCCTGCATTGTGGCAAACACAACAGAAAATTTAACCCTGAGTCAAGACTTGTATATATATATGTAAGTACAGCATGCCGACTTACTTCTGGAGTGTCACAATTTGAAGATGTGGCAACAGGAGTGGACACTTGAACGGTAGGTGGGACAGGAGTGGACACTTGCACCGCAGGTGGAACAGGAGTGGACACTTGAACCGTAGGTGGGACAGGAGTGGACACTTGAACCGTAGATGGGACAGGAGTGGACACTTGAACCGTAGATGGGACAAGAGTGGTGGATTCCAGAGGATGGCTTGAGATAACCTAATATATTGTGTGTACACATGCATGTAAGTTACAGTTAGGCAGTCAGGGCGGGTATGTAAACCCGCCGGAAAGCTGTAGTAGTGCAACCGTGGATCCAAAGTCGATGAATAGCATGGCATACTTTTGGCTTATAAGCGATATTAATAAGGAAGTCACAATACATGCATGCATGCTCACCGGTGCAACTGAAACTATTCTTTTCTTCTCCTTGTTCTGAGCCACAAAGTCGTCGTCGATATCTATCCACTCCTCGAATTCTTCCACATATTCTTGAGGGTAGATCTCATGCTCTTCCAAGCTGAACAGAGTCCGAGCGTGCTGCACAATAGCTACCTTGTCCCCCGACCCTTGCGAATAGCTTAGCTCCGCGATCTTGTTGCGTTCGCCATAGTTCAGTAATATCTTTCTCGGCTTGTCCATATTCCTGCAGCTATTTTATCTTCGTGAATAAGGATCGAGTCTATGCTTTAATCTACTCAAGAATGTTGCAGAAGGAGTGTCAGATTGGTTCAGTACGTTATCAGCTTTTTGCTACGACACGGAAGTGCATTACGCAAACTTGACGTCACAAGCAGTCAGCATGGAACCGGTGTCCCTCGCATGACCCAAAAAAAGGCGCGAGCGCCTTGAGCAGTTAGCTGTAGAGGATGGCAGAAAGTGTCTCTCCTAGAAGATCTCGTCCTTCTAAATTTGTTTGCTGTCTTTGCGATAAGTTTGCCAGTAAGACCTTCTTCTCAGTCCTAAGGCACATCGGTCATGTGCATCAATTCGAGCCTGGGTTTTCCATCACGTGCGGACTCGACGGCTGTGCAAAGAAGTACACATCTTACTGTGGGTACAAGACACACCTGTACAGACACCATCGAGAACTTATGTTTGATCGCGTGGAGCCATCATCCGTACCAGTCTTTCCCAGTTCAAGTGACGGAGAAGAGGATAATGTATTTTCCGATGGGACGCATTGCCAGTAAGGTTTATACTTGCATGTCTATTAAATTTTATGTTTTGGCAGTCGCGAGAAGCAATTCACATGCAATTTAATTATACATTAAATGTGTAAGACGATCTGTTATTGTTACGTGTCCTCCGTAGTTTCTGCTACAGTTTAGAGTGTCTATGGTCCCATGCACTCACACTAGATTTTGTTTGTATGATCTTAGAACCCCTTTTCGGCCCAGGTCGGCTGTATTTGAGGTAGTACCCGTATAGTTCTCATTTTTTTGGAATTATGTCATGGGAATGTCATAATAAAAGGGTTAATCTTAATCTTTTACTAGAGAAGAACCAACCACTGTAGATAACCATGCTCTGAGAAGGAATGTAGCTCTCTTTTTAATGAAGAGCAAGACTGAAAACAGACTGACACAATCCGCCTTGAAGGACATCACAAACAGCACCACCGTTTTGTTCCAGGATGCTATTTCACAGACAAAAAGGCAGTTTGAAAAGACAGTTATGGACACTGATATTTCTGACGAAGTGAAGCAAGCTTTAATAACAAAAATGGATGACTTCGAGTATAACCTTTTTGATGGACTGGATAGTGAGCACATGCAAGAGAAATACTACAAAGAACACTTTGGATACTTGGTAAGTGAAACTTGTCATCATGTTTTTTTTAGTGTACACTCAAACGCCACTTATCTGGACACCTTGGGACCATGCAGACCCTGTCTGTAAGTCAGGAAAGTCTGTATGTTAGAACGTATAAATGCAATACAATTTGCATGTGGCACTGATCTTGACATAATGATTATTGTGGTATTAAGCCACAGTTGGACTATGCAACACTTCTTGGGGTGTACAATGGAGTCTATACAGTACTAAACATATTAGACTCTTTGTCCCTGAACTACCATGTTTCCACTTACAGCCACCACAGGAGATAATTATTGGGCAACGCAATATACAGAAAGGACACATTTTGAAGCAAGAAAAGGATAAAGTCTATTATGTCCCGCTTTTATCCTCTCTCAAGCATCTGCTGGAAATGGATATCGTACAAACCTGTGTGAGTTACTATATAGTTTCTGCATGGATTTGTATAATATATTTATTAATTTAGTTGCATGCATTATTTTACTGGTACATATACATGTATATATGCTGTATGTATAGGTTCACAATCCTTGCATCTCCGTGGATGGCAACGTGCTTTCCTACTACGACAGCCCTGCCTACAGACACCATCCGCTCTTCTCCACTGACCGTACAGCCTTACAGATTCAACTATACTATGATGATGTTGAAGTAGTGAATCCCCTAGGTTCCAACACCAAAGTACACAAACTTGGTATGCCTTTGTGTATGGCTCTGTGCAATCTTTGTCTAATCTATTGGTGTACATTACACTTCTTGTTCAACTGCAGGCTTATTTTATTACACTCTTGGGAACTTGCCACCAAAGTACAGGTCACGTCTCGAAGCTATACAGCTCCTACAAGTGGTGAAAGTCCAACACATTCAAACCTATGGAATGGATGTAGTACTTTCCTCTGTAATCGAAGATCTGAAGACTTTGGAACAGGTATATATTATGCAAGAGTGAGAGACCCGCAACAATTGTTGCAATATAATTTTCATTTCTTAAATGTTATTTCACAGGAAGGCTTACAAATTGGAGACATGATGTACAAGGGGGCACTAACAGTCATATCAGCCGATAATTTGGCCTCACAGCTCATTGGAGGATACAAAGCCCTGAATGCTGCCTTTAGGAAGTGCAGGTTTTGCATGGCTACTGATGAGCAGATGCAGAGTAAGGTAATTGTTTTCAACCATTTTGTATACACAGGGATAGCAATCTTAGATTTTAAGTACATGCACTCATGCCGTTACACATGCAGTACAAGTGAACTAGGTCCTATAGTGAACCTACAACCGCCTTACCTTGCATGTATATTATCACTGTGACAGTTCCATGAGAAAGAATTCCAGCTGAGAACTCGGGAAACCCATCAAGCACAGTGTGCAAGCCTGGGTGGGCCACTACACAATCACATGGCCACCACCTGTGGTCTGCATAGGGACTCCATTTTAAACAGCTTGCAGTACTTCCACACAACCGAGGGTCTTATTCCTGATGTTATGCATGACATCCTGGAGGGGGTGCTGCCATTGGCTATCAAACATGTACAAGCACCTGGTAGATGAGAAAGTGGTTTCTATCCATGATATAAATGGAAGGATCGAACGGTTTGATTTCGGACCCACTGAAGCTGCTAATAAACCCCGGGGAAATATTACATATTCACAGTTGAACTCAAGTGATCAACTGATACAGTCAGGTAATATGTATGTATGCATCATTCTGCATGTGTGTGTGTGTGTGTGTGTGTGTGTGTGTGTGTGTGTGTGTGTGTGTGTGTGTGTGTGTGTGTGTGTGTGTGTGTGTGTGTGTGTGTGTGTGTGTGTGTGTGCATGCATGTGTGTATGTGTGTGTGTGTGTGTGCATGCATGTGTGTATGTGTGTGTGTGTGTGTGTGTGTGTGTGTGTGTGTGTGTGTGTGTGTGTGTGTGTGTGTGTGTGTGTGTGTGTGTACATTACATTGTGTAGTGCTATTTATTAAGTACACTGCACTGATGATGGCCCAATAAGGCCGAAACAGTGCAGACGTATGCATGACTGCTCTAAATCGAAACTATTATAGTACTTACTATGTCAGTCATGTATCCTTTTGTACTGTCTGCAGTTCTCTCTCTTTCTCTCTCTGTGTGTGTGTGTGTGTGTGTGTGTGTGTGTGTTTGCATGCATACATTTAAGCACCACCTGTTCACATAATATAATACTGTTGTGTAAATTGTTGTCATTTCCCTGCATACTTTTCCAATGTAGCTAGCAAAATGTGGTGTCTAGGCAGATACCTCCCCCTTTTGTTTGGAGATTTGGTCCAGGAGTCAGATGATCACTGGGACCATTACATCCTCTTGCTGGATATCATGGGCTATGTTTTAGCTCCTATGACATCTTCAGACAATTGTGAATACCTGAAATACATGATTGAAGAGTACCTGCAGACCTGGACCACCCTTTATCCTGATAAAAATCTGACCCCAAAAATGCACTACATGGTTCATCTTCCCACTTGGATGGCCAAGTAAGTTACATTGCTAAATTTAATTTTTTATCATGTAGTATACACATCTATGCATGCATGGGGACACATTGTGTGCTGTTTCACATTAAATAGGTTTGGGCCACTTATCCATTTCTGGTGTATGCGATATGAAGGCAAACACAGCCCCTTCAAACGGATGGCAAGCATTATAGGAAATTACACAAACCTACCTTACACCCTGGCCAAACGCCACCAATTGCAGATGTGCTACAGCATGGTAAATTCTCAGTCTTACCTCACCCATGACACCAGCTATGGCAAAGGTATGTATACGGATTTGAATGTGCAGAATGTACTAGTTGTATAACTTGAATACAATGTACATTCTCTGACTGTAATAATTATCACCTGTGCCTTTTACAGTAATACTACTCTCAATGGATGAAATAGAGTCAGACATCAAGGAGCAGCTTCTCAGTAACTGTAATACAATAACTCCAGACACCAAAATGGCAAGGTAGAATTTAATTAACTGCATTGCCTAGTTCCGTCTGTTCAAGTTCATCCACACTCATATGCAGGGTAAAAAAGATTGGATACAAAGGTTGCGGGTATAGGGAAGGGGACATTCTCCTCACAGGGAAGGAAGAAGCTAAGCCAATCTTTGGCAAAATTAAAGACATTTTTTACTTATGCAAAGAAGATGTTTGTTTGTTTACAGTGTTTGATGTATCTTCGCAGTTTTATCCCAAGTACCATGCTTATAATATCCATGTTATGCCACAAACATACATTACCATGCCAGATCATTTATTTGACCCACATCCTCTAAGCACCCATCTTTGCTTCGACACTTCCATGGATCAGCACACTTTTGTATGTTTAAAGTTCAATTTGTTGTGATTAGTGACACAATACTATGGTAAACAATGCGAACTTATTATCATGAATAAAAATATTATGATTTATACACTAGCTATATATAGGCTGAAGGGAGAAAGCGATACACATAATTATGATGCATGCAATTATGGTACGGTGGGACTGAGCATGCGCAGTAATCCTATGTATACACTACACGTGCACCTTACGTGGTCCATTCTGGAAATGTAAAAATTGTACAATATACCCCCAATTAAGTGTGGTATCAATTGCAAATTGAAGCACTCGGTGCACTGGATGCAAATATGGCCACTGGAGCATGATCGCCTCAACCATGGTTGAGTAAAAGGTCATTGCATTTCTGAGTGGAATCTACGGAGAGCCATAACGCAGGAACAATAGTGGCTGATGTCACGAAATTGCACGTGCACGTTGTGCTATGCATTTATAGTTATGTTGCATTTCCAACAGTCCGCTGTCATGCACTGCCTTTGTGAAATGCAAAAAACTGTTTAATTAGACGGCCATTTTGAGGGCGGAGTCTATAATGTATACACAAATGTACCTTATTGGGGTGCTTCCGGCATGTGAATTGGAAGGGCATAGCGCTTAGCACTAGCTTGTTTAGCCGAGAAATTCCCAATTATAGGGTTAGGGTTACAGCTCCTTCCAAAACTGTATAGAATGTATAGGAATTCACCAAGGCCTGACATAGTCCAATCTGGAAATATAAAAATTGTGCAATCCCCCCAAGTGTGGTATCAAATTGAAGCATTCGGTGCACTGGATGCAAATATGGCAACTGGAGCATGATCGCCCCAACCATGGTTGAGTAAAAGGTCATTCAATTTCTGAGTGGAATTTGCGGAGAGTCATAACGCAGGAACGATAGTGGCTGATGGCACGAAATTGCACATGCACATTGTGCTATGCATCATGATTATGTCATGTGTCTGACAGTCTGCTGTCATGCACTGCATTTGTGCAGTGCATAAAAACTGTTTAATTAGACAGCCATTTTGAGGGCGGAGTCCAAGGTATATCCATGAATGCACCTTGTTTGGGTGCTTCAGGCATGTGAATTGGAAGGGAATAGCACTTAGCACTGGCCTGTTTAGCCAAGAAATTGCCAATTAGGGTTAGGGTTACAGCTCTTCCCAAAACTGTATGGAATGTATAGGAAATCACCAAGCCCTGACGCTGTCAATTCTGGAAACGTAAAAATTGCACAACACTCCCAAGTGTGGTATCAAATTGAAGCACTCGGTGCACTGGATGCAAATATGGACACTGGAGCATGATCGCCCCAACCATGGTTGAATAAAAGGTCATTTTATTTATGAGTGGAATTTTCGGAGAATCATAACACAGGAACGATAGTGGCTAATGGCATGAAATTGCACATGCACATTGTGCTATGCATCATGATTATGTTATGTGTCTGACAGTCTACTGTCATGCACTACATTTGTGCAGTGCATTAAAACAATTTAATTGGACGGCCATTTTGAGGGCGGAGTCTAAGATATATGCACGAATTCACCTTGTCTGGGTGCTTCAGGCATGTGAATTGGAAGGTAATAGCACTTGGCACTGGCCTGTTTAGCCAAGAAATTGACGATTAGGGTTAGGGTTACAGCTCTTTCCAAAACTGTATGGAATGTATAGGAAATCACCAAGCCCTGACACTGTCAATTCTAGAAACATAAAAATTGCACAACACCCCCAAGTGTGGTATCAAATTGAAGCTCTTAGTGCACTGAATGTAAATATGGACACTGGAGTGTGATTGCCTGAACCATGGTCAAGTACAAGGTCATTGAATTTCTGAGTGGAATCTGCGGAGAGCCATAACACAGGAACGACAGTAACTGAGGGCACAGACTTTCACATGCACATTGTCCTATTTATTGTGGTTATGTGACATATCTGAAAGTCCGCTGTCATACACTGCTTTTGTGCCGCGCATAAAAACAGTTTATAAAAATTAATTAGACAGCCATTTTGAGGGCGGAGTCTAAGATATCCATGAATGCATCTTGTTTGGGTACTTCCAGTATGTGAATTGGAAGGGCAAGCATAGCACATATACATATACATATGCGTGCGCATGAAAACACAATATGGAGGATGCCTATATAACAGCATACAACAATATAATATTATTATTATTATTATTATAATACTTAGACAAGTGTCATGGTAACTGAAAATGCTTCACAATTAAGCATGCTTGCAATGTATTTTACACCAGTAGGAAATTACAATAAATTTTTATAATAATATATTATAAGTTGTACATAATTGTAATTTTTATACATTATACAGTAGTTGTCAGGTACAAAAACCAAGCATTGTTGTTCTCAGCCGGTACCAGTTATTGTTGTGTACTCCATGCAATCTTCCTTCCTTGCTTATGATGTCCTTTGTCACACACACACACACACACACACACACACACACACACACACACACACACACGTACACACACACACACACACACACACTGACTCACACCCATACGCACACACACATCCACACACATGCAGAACTGCAGACAGTGCAAAAGGATACATGACTGACGTATGAAGTACTATAGTTCTGATTTAGAGCAGTCATGCATACATCTGCACTGTTTCGGCCTAATTGGGCCATCATCAGTGCAGTGTACTCAATAGACAACACTTACACACACACAACATATACAAAATATAATGTACGTACACACAACACAGAAGGTATACACACCCACCCACACACCCACACCCACACCCACACACATGCATACACACACACACACACACACACATACATATACGTACACACACGTACACACACATATACACACGCACGCACACACACACACACACACACACACACACACACACACACACACACACACACACAGAGGCCATTCCAATTAACACAGCTGCAGCTCTGGTACATGCAGTGATGGACACGGACCTGTACGGAATAGAGAAATAAATATAAAAATTAAAATAAAAAAATTGTACTCAATGTATCCAACTGTCCCAAACAAAGAACATGATAATTATCATCGAATACATGTGGAATACTCAGTGGCATCACCAACAGTGCAGTTACTGTAGTTACCCATTGCTTAATAAACACAACACTTAAAACAGGGCTCACTCATTTACCGTCCAACAACCATATGCCAGACATTCGGTACGGAAAGAAAACCCCTCCTCGATAACTTGAGACATAAATCCCGAAGAAGGAATACATCGCGCAATAAAAGGATTGGTGCAGAGGGTTGCAACTAACCAAGATTCTCTTAGAACGCAAGCCAGCTAAACATAAAAGGACCATAAGCAAAGACTACGTACGTAGAGGGCAAGAGAGAACCTTCACCGAGCCGAACAAAGGCATTTCCAGGAAAATGAAGAGAGGAACAAAATACTACTTCACCTAGAACACTGCCAAAACACCAGCTTGAACAAAATAATTCGAGGCAGGCCGCACTCGCACGTGTTACTGATAGAACACGTAAAATTAAAGAGGGAACGTAGGACAGAGATAAAACAAACAGCGAAGGCAGAAGTTACCATCCTTGTTGAGATTTTCTTCTTTAACACACCACCGAGCACTCAGATCTATGATGCTATGCTCCTAGAGCTGGATGGCCACAAAGAAGAATCAGCGAGTGTGTAGAATCGTTGAATTCCCCACCCGAACAAGGCATTTACAAAGATATTATGTTCAAGCCGTTTTTGAAAGAAACTTGCGCAACTCTCCTCAATTATGTTGCCATCCAGGAAGCCAGGCCGTCAGTAGCTTCCATTCACGGCCCACATCAAAGGAAGGCTTGAATCCACAAACCTATCTCATGGGTATGATCTGGCCATAGAGGCAAGCAAATTCCTGCCCAGATGGTATTGACAAGCAGGCAAACTCCTGCCCATTCTATACGCTTAGTGCTCCAAGCCGAACGAAAATGGCCGATGCTGGGGATTTTCGTTGTCAGGTCCATAGACCGAGCCATAGAAACTCCAATCAGTTTTGTCAATGACTTTGTGTACTTGTGTACTAGCTGCCAAATGACGAAAGGGAAGGCAACCACATTTTCTAGACGTTAGAATACCTTGAAACATTGCTGAAGTGAGTTTGTTCCCGTTTAATGATGAATCTCGACAATGTACTTGCGTATGTGGCCCGCATGTTGCTAACTAGGCTAGTTTTACGTCAATCAAGCATGCATAGTACCTTACTTTGATAGCTGCTGTGAACCTCGGGAAGATTCTGGTTCATTGTCGGACGTTAGTAGGTGCGGAGTACCCCTCGAACATATAAATCTGTAGATATTATAAGTTAGGTTGTGAATCGCCTTCCAGCTCTTCCTTGGCTGTTAAAATTGTTCCAGCTCCCAGACGATTCTTAACATAAGTATAGACTCGGGTATTCTGCACCTACATGAATACTAACGTATGACAATGAAGCAGAATCTTGTCGAGTTTTGCAACGGTTATCTTTATCTTGAAGTTCCCGGCGTACACGAGACTAACCATAGATCTATGGACTAACTTAGCGGATAGCTTTGCCGTGGACTCCTTCTGAATCAACTGCTTGGTTTTTCTTCAATGCCTAAACGTAAAAGAATTCGCGTCTATAAGCATACATTTCACTCTGACTTCCCAATGAGACAAAATAATGGTGTGAACCTCACGCTTTACTGTAGGTTACCCCAGAAAACGGGGTGATCCTCACCACAAAAAGTGGGAGTGACAAATCAGACCATAGGTGTGAGCGCTGATTGGTGTGAGGATCACACCTAATTTTTAACAGTGATATGCAGAAATGGGATATATATCAGGCAAGGCAAGCATGAGGGTGCCAGGATTACCTCATTCAGCTGCAGTTTTCACTTTGGTGTACCAATAACAAACCAGGGACCCGGAAATGTAGCATATTTGAATGTATTATTGCTATTGGCTGACCTGTAGAAGTAACTAATTTGTTACCCTTACTGGTAAGGGTAACTAATTTGTTACCCTTACTTTGTTTATGTCTCAAAAACAGCTGCATTTTGGATACCCATAAAAAATAATTGGCCACTATAAAAAATAACCTGTTAGAATCTGATGTTTTTCACATAATATCTGAACATAAGAAGCTGGTCCCATTGAGTGCAGATAAGTGAGGATCTACTATACTTGTTATCAGAGGGTGCTCGCTATAAGGGTTGGTTCATGGGGTGTATACACAGTGACAGAATGAGGAGTTAATGCTATCCAGGAGTATTGTATACCAAATCATGTACGGTAGGGATCAAAAAAAAGTTTACATTTCGTAATAGTAATACGCATCGTTTTACGCAGTGATTACCAAGCGTATTGCGAAAAAATCACTCTCCGTATTGCGTTGCGTATTACAGATCATTTAGGGCTGCGCAATTTTCTATTGCCAACGAGTCACGCGCACTATTATTTGATGCGCGCATATTTTATTATGTATGTTAGTATTTTCGCTCGTTATCAGCTCGTAGCCTACCTACGTACGTAGCCACAAGCTTATATCTCCAAGATCGTTCCAATTTTGCTAAGGAGAACGAGTGGTTTAGTGTTTTGGTCAGAAAAAGAGAGCATTTCCATCTTGATGTGTGATTTGCCGGACTAGTAAGTTGCAACATTGGCCAAAAAATCTCCACGTAGGTCAGCCAACGCCTGTTCAAAGGCATACTAGAAACAAGGTCGAAGTTTAACCAATGTTTGAAGAGCACAGAAAGACTTCCTAAAGGTACAACATAGCGAACTTGCGCTACGTAATTATTTTTCGTAATTGCGGTATTCTCTGTTATTACGCAGAGTAATTGCGCACAGTAATACGTACGTAATACGCACGTATTGCGGATCGCAATGTTAACTTTTTTTTGATCCCTACCGTATGTACTTGATAAACAAGTTTCACTATTATGATACGTATACATGTTCAATATAATTGTGATTATTATTATCTTGAAAAGCTACTATTAGTATGAGTTCTGAATCAGTAAACTATTAGCCTGACAGTGTACACTTTCTGTTGTTTCAATCTTCTTATTTAATTTAATGATTATGCAAGCCATAATAAATTTTCCTTTACTATATAAATGTAGACATAATGTATTATACATTATTAAACAATCTATATATTATTATAACCTCTCATGCACTGCATGAGACATATTTTTTACAGAGAATATAGAAGGAGGTGGCCAATCTCTTCAGCCAGTGTTCACAACTGTGGGCAAGTGAAGGATATTATCATATTTGCAAGAAGCACTATAGTCTAAGAACATTGTCATGGTCTATTTAGCATCCCTCAGAGCCCTCCTGGTGATTTTGGCAGTATCTGTACATGTGAAGGGAGAGAAATATGTTTATTCCAAACTAATGACACCTGTGTGGCTATATGAGAATGCTCAGTTTGAGTCCCCATCAGTGATTTCAAGTCATGATGTGAAGCGGCTTACCCTGAAGAGTCTTGTACTATATGGGCGCCTTTTCACTGTCCCTCTGCCATCTGTTAAATACTTCAAAGCAGATGTCGTATTCAAAATCAGAGTTTCCCTGCAAAAGCCATCAGGTGACTCGGATCTCTTAGTCGGCATCGGTAATGCTCAGGGGTATAGCGCATCTGCTTTTATAGTTGACAATCGTCCTTACACAGCTCCCATGGGGGTTGTTAATTCTGTCAGTAAACATTTTCAACACACCGAGGTAGAAGGGAGCAGTTCATTGACGGGGTTATATGATGAGGAGATAACATTCATTTACAAGCCATCGGAGAATTTTGGAGCCTACCATTCTGGGAATACTATTTTGACTGGTGTTTTCAATGAGGGGCCAGACTTGGACAAGAACATCTACCTTGTTGTCAATGGGCATGACCCAGGAGAGATATATAAGATCCATTACATCCATGTGGAGATAATGGGTGTCTGAGCCACCAATATTATAGAATGTAAAGAATAGAATTTATAACTTGATAATATTATAAAACTGAATATTGCTTACTACACTATAGCCTTAAATTCTTACATCACAAAGTTACAGTATTGTCTTTTGAAATAATCATTCATTTTAATATTCATTACTGCTGATTCTAATCACAAGCCGAGTCCTATATATGCAGAAGTGATGTTACAGTACTAAGCAGCCGAGTGCATGAGCGTAGTATATAGATTGGAGAGTACAGCAATCGAGAATATTATATATTACTTATATTGCATGAGACTCTGCATGATTACAAGCTAGCATTTAATACTATCATTTTATAATATTATGTACTATACTTTATTAATGACTGGGAGCAATATCAAAGACAGTCTATGAAATGGTATATACAATGCCTACAAATTTCTGTGATATATATTCTACAAAGCCACAATCATGCAATAATAATTATAATTATCATTATATGATATGTATGGGCAGCTATAATACCATCAATTCATATAGGATGCATACAAGCTTTTCTTCCTGCACTGTTAACATTTCAAGTAGCTGCTTGTTGGTATAGCATGAGGGGCATAGCTCCTTAATAATTTGTTTCATTGTAGCCAGGAAGCCACCATGCAGTATCCTAGTTTATTTTACAATTAATCCCAACACTTTTCTCCAGCTGTCCCCTGCATGTACCTGCTGTGCAGTGAACATGTAGTTTTGCAGAGCATATGACAACAATTAATATTAAATGATGCATGTTTTGGGTCTGAAACAAGCACCAAGTCCTATAGTACTATAATAATGTTATGGCGTAGTTTTCAAACTAACATGTTCTGAAGTAAACATGAAGATTCTGATTTAAACTCACCAAAAAATTAATGTTCTTGACCAAAAACATGCAACCACAAACAACAAACAGTGACTTTTTCACAAATTTGTGATAATAATCAGCAGCCCAAATTGCTAAATCACAAATTTGTGAAAACTGAAAATCACAAATTTGTGAAATCCTGTTTGAATTTGCAGGTGATAGGGCAATAACCTGTGAATTATCATGCACTTGTGAGAAAACAAGCTAAAATGGAAATTGCATGTTATTGGCCCAACATTTGCAAAGTTTTGATAACATTCTTTTGCTTTTCAACATACCTCACTAATAACAAGGCTGTTTTGCATAACAATATGCCTGTTTACAACAATCCCTGCAGATTTGTTATGAAAACAGTATGAAAGTTAGCAATTTTGGCTACAAGCCAAATCAGAATTTTCACATTTACTTCAGAACATGTTAACTACCATTACAATGTCATGTTGAAATGTTAAACTTTACTTATATTATGCACCAGTGGTGTTCCCATGCATGCACGCACATGTGGCCACATGTATCGACACCACAGACATACTACAGTGAGTAATGGCTACAATGTCATATAGCTAGGCTTCATAATGGAACTGTGCATTACAAAATGGAAGGTGTTGTGCTTCGAATATTATGCAAAGTTAACATAAATTTAAACAAATTAATGCTTTGATCCTTCTTTTGATCTTTTTGGCTTTGTATTTTGAGGACCCTCACCCCTAGGTTGGTTCAGATTATATAATAATGAAACAATTATTGCACGCTACAAAATGGAAGGTGTTTCTGCCATATTGTCCGACTGTGTGTACTAAGTCTTTACTTTTGCTGACGGCTTTGCTGCAAAAGAAGGGTAGACAGAGAAGAATGTCATTGCTTACAACATTGGGCCATGCAGGGTACATGCTGCTGTAGCATATATACAGCAGTCTATAGACAGTTATATCCAAGCATACATGCATCTACTGCATGGTGTTTCTATAAATTTGACTCATGCTACAGGGTGAGTCCATTAACATTGACAAGTCACTGGAAGGAGTGGATTGTGCAACACCTGCATTTATCGCTGCCTTTGGTGTTGCAGATAAGATCATTGCGAGGTCAACCTACGTACTGCTGTCTCTATGGTGTTTCCATGGATACAGTGTGTTTCCATGGAAATACCCTTCATTTTGCCGCAACCGCCGCGGAAATTGGTAATGAGCATGGAGAAGAGATCTAGTCGTCAGTATTTCAATTGTTCTGACTGTTACCGTTCGCCTGACCGGTTAGTAAGCCAGGAAGAAGACCAGTATTTCCCATCAACAGACTACTGTGACCGTCGCAGTAGATACCAGCACTCTTCAGTTTCTCGGAGGAGATCGCGATCGCCACATAATTCCCTAGTAAATGTCCGCCCCAAACGTCCCACGGTAGACAGTTCGACATCGCCCGGCCCCCCTGCAGCATACGGCCCAGCATCCTCCATCCTCCCTGCAGTAGACCACCCCAAACGCCCCACAGTAGACAGTTCGACATTGCCCGACCCCGCTGCAGCCAAAACCAGGTTACTAGTGAGGGATATGGTAAGCAGTTGTGTTGGTCTCTTTATTATTAATAAGTAGAGTTTTCCTTCGAAGTGTGGGGTTTAGAACTTTACGTTTAATTATGGCTAACTATATTATTAGGCAGAAAATACCAAGTCTCTGTGTGCCTTACATGGTCGCTTATATACTTCATGTTTTTTACTTATGATACATCCAATGGTGTGAGGTGTGTTCGTATGTGCATGCACTGACATGCAGTATGCATTTCAATTAGTACTTTTGTGATTAGCAGCCTGACATTCTCACCGCCATTGAGGTAGCCAGTCTTTCGCATTGTTGACTATTAGTTCATAGCGGTTTTACATATTATACCTGTTACACAACTTAGTCTATCTGTGTTTTTCATGTTTGTAGATTCCATTGCATGGTTGATTTTATTTGGGGAAGTACCATTACGATTATTATTCCTTCTTTCCCGAAGGCTCCAGAACAGTGCCAATGGAATGACGTGTCTCAATTTGTGTTCATAGAAGGTGATGATTCAAGGAACTCGTGCAGTTGTTCAGATTTTATCAGCATTCTCCATTTCCAGCCCATTGCACCCTTCAACACTTATGATATTCCTCCCATGGCTTTGGAATAATTGTTAACAACCGAGATTTATTCCTGGAAGCAAATGGCAAGACCAGATGAAGAGCGGTTAATGCAACCATTCATTCATAATGTTTTGCTGGTCACTGCTTGGTCCTTAAACCGCATGATTGGTAGCACCAGAAGGTTTTTAGTTGCCACTGAACCTGCGGTTGTTCCACACAAGAAAGATTATCTTGCCAATGAAGCATTGTATGAAGATATTACTGTATCCACGGAAGCTAAGACCACTTCTAAGAAACATCTTATGCGTGTACTACTGAAGGTAAAGGGGGAAAACGATTATCCATACGAGCTTTCTAGAAACTCTTGTAGTGACAAAGGGGATAAATGCATGTCGCAAGTGCTTCAACAAGTTGGGCTGGCCTACAATAATGATTATTGGACTGAAGGCATGCTGTGTGGCCTGGTTTCCGTTCGTAGCTGGCTGCTTTTCAAGATGGCCGCATGTGAAGTGCGATCACAAGTATTTTTGAAGATTGTAGAGAGTTTCCATCATAACTTTTACCTGTCACCTAAGGACAGGTACCCGACTGATGCTGTAAAACAGGAACTTAAGCATTTGATTTTATTCCTCATGCATTATCTAGATAGATAAAGTGGACAAGTCCAGTCTGAATTGTATTTATAAATAGCAATCATTATTATACAGTAACTGGAAATGTGATACCACATCCATACAAATTTTCATGGGATGAAACTTTTAGGGATTTTGCAGATTGTCAGGCATGCGCGAATATAAGTCGCGAAAATTTAGATATTACATAAGTGCCAATTTTCCAGAACTAACTTCAGGGCCAACCTACGCGTGGTATACGTCAATATCGTTAGGATACTGTTGACTGTATTCTGTGTAGAGCATGCAGTTATGTGTATAATATTATGCAGTACAGCATCATAAGCATAAAATATATTCAGGGGTGTAGCCAGGATTTTAAGAAGGGGGGCTCAACGGAACATGATTAGAGACATTTTGACCCAAGTAGCGCTTGAAATTAGCGCACGGCATGCAAAATAACCACGCCCACCTAACCTTCAATTGCTCAAACATGTCTGCGTACGTACGTACGTAGCGGTTTCTTCAGAACGAACGTTATTAGTTTTTAGTTTTAAATGAGCTGTATAACAAATCTAGATATAATAATAATAAACTAACAGACAGTGGGCCTAATCCAGGCCAGTTTGTGGCAAGATTTTTTTGGGGGGAAGAAACTTCAAGGGGGGGGGGGGCTCAAGCCCTCTGAGCCCTGTGCTAGCTACGCCCCTAAATATTGAATGATTGTGTAACTTATCAATGGAACTGGTCAATAATTTACAACTGCCATCAGACAGTCCTTCCATACACAAGATCGGAGCAAACTCACCGTCAACATGAAAATAGCATATACTAGCCTAAGGCTCCAGGAATCTCTCAGTTGGTTAATGAGCCTATAAGGAGTCGTTTGAACTTACTGGTGTGTTCAGAAGCTGAGGTTTATACCACTGTCTCTTAGCCGTTTTCTTGATTTTAGAGTACCCAGAAAAATTATAATAATATGCTGTTAGTGAGATCAAGTCGTTGCAGAGAATCGTTAGAAGTGTACCAACATATGTTCAGAATACAAAAGAACTAGTAAATGTCACCATAATCGTATCCAGAAAGCAAAACAAAGCGTGTAATAGTTTGAGTGCTTCCAAAAGGGCGGACGTTTTGAGTTATGCCCAAAATTGGACATACTAGTAACTCACCTGTGTATAAGGACCTACTGCATATCCAGAGCCTGATCACATATATACACGTGAGCCAAACATAATATAAATTAAGAAATGGGCGGATGCCATACACACACCCCTTGGTGGTGATCAATTGACCAAACACATACGGACCAGTAGTAAGTGACTGAACAGTACATACTGCACCACATGAAAACAGGTAGACTGAATGAATGAATTAGTTAAATTGAAATAAAGTAGACTGCACCGACCTGCATCAACAAGTCGGAGTATAGCCCATTATGTATGCAAATGTATGTATGCATCTACATAAGTATATCATAATATGTACTATTGACTGCACTGAATGCCTGAAAGAGCCATGTTTGCAATTATAAACTTACATAGAAAGCATAATATACTGCAGACCCCAAAACTACTGGTGCGCTACATAACCACATGTGACAAGCTAGGATATAAACATCCATGTACGCCTCAACTAACTTCATGCATAGTAAATTGAAGAGGAATGCCTACCCCATTAATGGCCTGCACCAAATTACACACAGTAGTACCAACTGGAGGCCTAAACCAAACCATGCAGTAGCACCAAATACGAACTATGATGAATGCACACAACCACACGTACGCGGAAATACCAAAATTTTGTGAAGACTGCTCTAACAACACCGCATGCAGAGCTAAATTATAATATGTGGACTGCAGTATACCAAACCATACCACGGCACCACATGCAGAGCAACCAACCACATACGTATAACAGAACCAACAGTGGACTGCACCAAACCACACCGCCATACCAAATTTGGGCTGCTGTGAACCCGGCACACAACAGTATACCACATACATAGGGACTGCAGCAAAACTGCCCAGCAATATATATACGTATACCAACACTGCATGGACTGCTACAAATACTATAAAACTATAAAAAGCACCATCACGGTGGCAAAAATTCTCACAGTAAGAATTTTTGCCACCGTGATGGTGCTTTTCATAGTATGGTCAAAGCACAACTACAGCCCCTTTTGCTGATACTTTAGACCTGCTAACAAACCGGTACTTGGCGTTAATCTAGGCGTTCGGTGAAGATGTCTGTTATACCATCTAGCGGTTTTA
>CAUJGJ010000156.1:102755-105255 GCA_963170055.1 Halisarca cf. caerulea
TTCTCTGCAGCTTTTACAATGTGATGCAGGGCTGTAAAAAGGTCCTATGTGTTGGTCCGGCCATCGACACATGATGCATCACTTTCTTGTAACAAAATTACATGTAAGGCCCCGTTTACATGAAAACGTTTTCGGGCGAAAACGGAACAATTTCGTTGCGTTTGTACCTTCCGTTTACATGTACCCGGAACAAATCTTCCGGATACACGAAAATGTTTCAAGTTGCGGATATGTTTGAAATCGTTTTGAAAACGATATCATGTAAACCGCAAATACGGAAGCTAGGACACGGAAATGATACAAGATGGCTTCCCAAGGGACAGTGTCTGCAATTGTTTTGCTCTGCAAGCTGCAAGTTTAACAACAGCACTCTTTAGAATCACTAAGCATCTCATGGATAGGGCATACTACAACCGCCGCCGACTACTGAGGATGCTTCTGCTATCCGCGCCTCCATCATGATCGCTAATTAGCGGACGACGCCAACAAAGAAGAAGGGGGTTCTGGATTAGGCCAGGACGTACGAGTATGTGGTGGGACAACTTCATGGCTGATCGTATGGTGCCTGAGGACTGGAAAGATAACTTTCGGATGACCAAGAGCATTTTAGCTGTGCAACGAACTTAGACCATTCATTGAGGCTACTAATGTCCTGCGCCCTGTTCGTTCTCGAGTACCAGTTGAGAAGCAAGTTGCTGTAACCCTGCACTACTTGAGTGACGAAGGAATTTAAGGCTACGAAAGGCAGCCAATGCATTTGGATTGTCACGGGCAACTGTATCCATTATTATTCGTAGAATTACCAAAGCTATATCTGTTCATATGGGACCAAACTATATCAAACTGATAAGTCTCTCCACTTATTTAATGGATTATCTAATGGATTTTTTGACTCTTCTTTAGAATCTGTGAACACATCTCTTCAGGTATAACTGAGCTAAAACACTAGAATGTTTTTACTTTTCAAGGGTTTAAATAATGCCATAACTCCATATTTTCATTTGCTTCAGTCACCTTCAAGTATATTTGCTATAAATGAGGCTAGCACTGTTACAGTTAGTCATTTATTTTTTATCAGTGCCCTAAAAGTTGGTGCGGCCATGGCTGGACCAACCACAGCAGCTCCTACGGCCCATGATGAGTGCTGCACCAAAATGGAAAAATCTCCATGGGCATGTGCACTAGCTCTCCAGTTGAATCACTATGAAAGCACCCTGCTACCAGATTGGTATTGACTTAGTTGTACCAACTTCCCCAACAGGAGATGATGGAAGGTGGTACTTTATGTTAATAATAGCTGATTATTTTACAAAGTGGGTTGAAGCTAGCTTTTCCTACACCTGATAAAAGTTCAGCCACTGTTTCCAGTGCTTTATTCAAAGGAAGAAAATTGAATCATACATTCAATTTTTAGTACAACTAAATTTAATATTATGACTGTCACTCCTTCTATTATCTTGCTGTATGTGTGTTGGAGGTATACAAGTATGTATTGATTTATGCACTTTTACATTTCTTTACTGTAACAACTCTTCATGAGAATGGGTCTGCCACAAGTCATTATTTTCACTAATATGGCAGCGAATTTAATCTCGATCAAACAAATTTGGACATGTTCCATAAATATGTGCATGTTAGATTTTTAAGTGCCTATATCGGTAGACTAATTCTTCACTGTCATGCAAACAGGTGGTGTTTCACCGTTGGTCAATGTCTTCATCGGACATTCTCCATCGTTGCAAATACAGTGTGCATGTGGTTTACATGAACAATCCAGTGTTTCCTTAGCAGGCCATCTAGGTATGAATGCCATATCTTTGACTGGAAATTTCTTACAGTTACCATATACCTTGCAAGTATTGTGTCCATCAAGGTAGTCATCATGTACATCCCGCAGCACATATATATATAATAAATACAAAGTGCTGAACATGCGGGTTGTAGGAATTTGCACAATGCTCGTCTAGCCCTATGCCTGTCTTGCCCTTTGCCCACCTAGCCCTGCACCGGTTTCACAGATTATTCTTGTTCCATGGGTTTTTGGAGGATCCTTTTTGTACAGTCCTACGTCAATCCTACATCCTTTTACCATTTTTAAATGTTTTTTATACACCCTTATGTATGTGTGTGTGTGTGTGTGTGTGTGTGTGTGTGTGAGTATGTGTGTGTGTGTGTGTGTGTGTGTGTGTGTGTGTGTGTGTGTGTGTGTGTGTTCCGTTATCAGCATTATTGCAGGTCTTCAGTGCAACCGCTTGGTATATGGATGGCTTTGCTCATATACCTGTCCCGCTAGGTCAGCCACTCTTCCATGACATTGACCATCCTGAAATATTATTCAATTTACATCAGTGATGATCCCGGGCCAACATTCAAGTGTCAACTGTGTACTGTAGAAGATTGAAGCACATCTTGGATGATGAGAACCGGTAACCAAGCTGGTGGCAATCCTGGATCAGAGGGTCACCAAGGATGTTGATGATGACTACATTAAAAATGCTCA
>CAUJGJ010000156.1:112755-129755 GCA_963170055.1 Halisarca cf. caerulea
CACACACACACACATACACACACACACACACATGCACACACTCATGTACATATGCACACACACACACACACACACACACACACACACACACACACACACACACACACACACACACACACACACACACACACACACATATGCACATGCAAACACAATAGAATGCAGAGACACATAACAACAGTAACAAGAATAATGACAACAACACTAAAATATATTCTTATAAATTGTACATGAATGTTAGTACCTTGGCATCATGCAGCCCTGCAGATAAAGCTTTACAAGATTAATTTATAAAAAGTTTCTGTCAATCACCAGTAGAAAAGCAAAAAAAGAAGTAAATGGAGATGATGAGAAGGAAATAGCACTCCCAACAGCTGCAAAGATGCGTTCCACCTCCATTTGACCTGCATAAAGGATACAAACAAAAGGTTAAATTGAGGTAATCTCAGTTTGACCATACTATACAGTGTTAACCTTCCATCTGAAATTTAAGCCAAAAGTATATTTCGTGAAATGCTTTCCGACTACTGCAAATCTATTAATTTTTGTAACTGACGCAGGAGTGTTGCTATAGTCTAACAAGCCAGACAGACAAAATATGGCAGTTTCTCCTCGTGTGTGTCATATTGTAGGTCTTCAACATTGTCCAGTTCACCCTCCAAAATGTTACTAGGTTACACTCACAACGCTACTTATGGTAGAATTGACTACAATGCATATTTGAGCTGGAAAGTGGCCTTTACCGTACAGGTGGTATTTTTTCGCTGAACTTGGCTGTAATTCTCAATTTTACCAGTCCCTACTATATCTTGGACAAATAGACTATATATCAAACCAAATATTTGCGATTGAATTTTTGTAAATGCAGGCTTATTCGCGAAATTCGCAAAAATAAAGTCCCACGAAAATATTAGAGAGGTTTAGCATAAAGTTTGAACATTACGTAGTAAGCTCATAGGTACGTTCGAAAGCTAGTAAGTTTTTCATTTTAGCAACGTCGAATACTTTATACGTAACGTTATAGCAACATAGAACGATGCCAAAGATCTTTTTGCGAGTTTTTGGCGATTCTGAGGGAGATTTGGGCCATGAAGGCATTCTTTTACTATCAGAAATGGAACGCCAGGCTGAAGAGCAGCAGTTAGAGGAGTAATGGAGGGAGCATCAACACGAGCCTTATAACGTAGAGCAACAACGTACTAGGATACCTTGATACGTTGAAACCATTACTAAGAACGTTCTAATTTTCCGCAGGAAACGTAGTACTAAGCTTATTACGTAACGTTTTATGTAGTGCTAAACCTCTCTATAGTTCCTGCGGCTAACAAGGGGACTTAACATTGATACTGCACTTTGTACGTAGGTATGCCTCAGAATTGTTGAAGCACAACTGTTGAGTTTCTGTACGGTTTTTAACATTTTAGTGGATGCCGGTCATCTGGGTTGAAAGTTTTATCTGGGAGTTTCATGAACATTAAGCATCATGATTTGCACATACTGTAAAACCAGTCTTTAAGACCACCTGTGTACAAGGACCACCTGTCTATGGAGACCACTGTAGACTGGTCCGAGAACTACTAGAGCATGCAATGCTATTGTACCTCTATATAAGGACCCCTGTCAATAATGACCATGACTACTCAGTCCCTAAAGTGGTCTTTATATACAGGTTTTACGGTATGCTTGTGGCGGACTATTGTTCATGGTGCACATGCAACTTATGGCAGCCATTTTCTACCCAAACAATGATAAAAATGAGCTGTCATGAATCTGCATATACTTGTTCACAACTTCATGACAGACAAACATCACCCACTTGGGATGACAACAGTACACAGTGTATGTGTCTGTATGCATGTTTGTGAGCTAGCCATTCCTTAGTACATCTGTACGCACTACAATCGACTCACCTCTTCTCAGCTGGTTGGGTCTTAAGAGCCCCTTCCAAATTACTACATCCCGCATGGGCAGCACATATTTATATGTGACAGTACTTGGGAAAAGGGGTACTTTGGTGGGTAGGTTGATTTTGAGGTAAGCGCTAAAGTAGCAAACTAGTTAGTGTCAACTTTTCGAAATCCGCTTTTTCGCTTCATACACCTTAAATTACCATATTCTATCGCTTCTTAAAGTTTCAGTGCGATCCATTCCTTCTGCACTGAGTTATTTAAGGCACACAATATTCACGTAGCCAACTTTGATTACGCCATTTTTTTCCATATACGGTCCCTTTGTGGTTATGTTGATTTTCTGTATACGTTGTTATATATCACCATAATTCTCATTCTGTACTTCACTAGCTGCTTCAAGACCACTCAAAGGCACCCCGCGCTATCATTTTCAGTTGAAATGTGAAGTTTGAAGGTTACAGAACCTTCCTACTGATCACTAGCCCGTCTAGTTTAAAAGCAAGAATAATAATAATTATAGTAAAAAAAACAATGAGAAGATGACGAAAAGTACGATGCCCATATCTCGGCTCATACCTCTTCGAAAAGAAACAAATGTAGATTTCACATTAGGATATAAGGTGGGCATGCATTAACCATTGCAGAACATTGAAAGCCTACAAAAGGACGTTTCATAGATTGTTTGGGGCTTTTCGTTCCTCAAAATGTTCACTTTTGGAGAATAAGCACTTTAGCCTAATGTATGGCAGCCATGTTTTTCGATGTCAGTCCTACAGTACTCCATAATATATGTTACTATTAGTGCCTTGCCAGCATTCTCTCCTCTTGTGTGATATTCCAGTATATATATCAGCAGCATGCACATAGTTCCCATCAATCAGTGTACATGTGTTACTGTAAGTGTGAGTTAGCTGCTGTGATATTTACATATATTCATATATATACACATACATATAATTACATTTATTCCACAGAGAGTTTTGATTATTGTTGTATTATAGCATTACATGCATGCAAACTACATATTATGCTTGTGTATATGTTTATATGTATTATTATTTATATATGTTAAATTATAAATATATATATATATATATATATATATATATAATATAGCATGCATACAATAATTAGCCATAATATTATATGCATTCACAGATATGCATGCAATACCATATTGTGCACAAATGTTACTAAAAGTGAAGAACACATTGCATGTACATCGCATAGTTACAAAATTTTAAACTAATCTTTAATGATTCCGAATTAAAAACTTATGATTAATTAGCCCACAGACTGAGATGTGAGGCCATAGACATTGCTAACATTTGCTGTGAAATTGTGCAATCTACTCTGCAATCGCGGTAACTTCCAAAGCACACGTCCTCCAAATGTATTCATCATGTTCATTGCATGGCTATTGGTTGATGGTATGTCCAAATACAACTTCCCATCTCTGTTCTGCTCAGATACGTGCTCAGTAATTCTCTTCAAGAGGGAGTTGGCAATTGCCGGATTATCGGCATACAAAGGGGCAACTTTGTAGACATCACTCGGTTTGTTGATTTTCCTGCAAACAGCAAATCCTCTAACTTTTCCACTATGGTCAACAGCAGTACAGCCATACCTGCCTGAGAGACTTATCCACATTGCCAGGAACTCTTTTCGGTACAGATTTAAAGTTTTATGCTCATAATCACATAGTGCTCCACAGTCAATGTCTTGAACAGGAATTAAAGTTCCATCGAATGTGTCAAAGGAAGACTTCAAAGCCAAGCTTTCCAACACTTGTTCCACTTTAGCAATTGTACAATAACTGACAAATTGGATGTGCTTGGTGTGTAGAAAGCGAGTGACTTGTTCCATAAGTCGGAAAGTAGTGTCCATCTGCAAACAATAGTCCCTCGGTAGCTGTTTCAAAGCTGTACTTGCAAGTTTGTACATGTATCCCCTCCACCTGTAGTTGGGATCTGTAATAGAAAGACCCCAATGGCATATTTTGTTTCTATAGGGTATCTCACAATTGATGTGCTGCAAATCTGCTTTCCGTTCAACTCTCCAATGAAGTGTCCATTTGGATCAGCTGCAAAGTAGCACTCTATATCACCCGATGCCATTCCCCAATTTTCTGCACAAGCCATTTTTGTAACAAACCCAAGTTCTTTAGCAGATGTAGCCTCACGAATTGTGAAATTTGCTTCAGAATCTGTGTCTGTTTTGGATATGGTTATTCTTGGACTAGTATGTACTCTCTGCAGTGAGTTCTGCATAAACTGGTATGAGGCCCTCAGGTGGCATCTCTTCCATAACACTCTCATCATAATAATATATATATTGATCCTATTGATTGGAGAAATTAATTCACACAAAATAATGCGCTAGTCTTAAAGTTGAAGGCGGATTTTCCCATTATAATAATATTAATACAATGCCATTGTATATAATTAATAAATAATCAATAAGAGACATACCTCTCTAGGGCACTGAAGAAGTCTTTGGTAAATACTTTTTACTTGGCAAATTATAATTGTTCAAGGTTATATTCACCAGGCTGAGGGAATGTGTCTTGCACTATATACAGGTTATCACCCAGCTATAGGAACAAGAGCGGTGTTCTACAGAATCTGTATGGCATCCCAGGAACTTGCAAGGCTGTTACGCAGCCATATATAATATTATTAACAAGATCAAAGTCATTCCATATGAAATGGACAAATACCCTATATATAGACATGCAGAGCAGCAATAGAACTAACCTCTATGACAGCATCGGCAGTGAGGCTCAACACCTCAGATCAGGAGTGGTGGCCGAGGACACTTACGACGTCACTGCGATTTCGCCTGAATGTGCTCCGACATCATTGCGATTTCGCCAGTCGGCCAATTTGCCTCGACATTGCTGTGATTCCAGATGCATGTGCTTATGTGTGTGTGTGTGTGTGTGTGTGTATGTGTGTGTGTGCGTGTGTGCATATATACGTGTCTGTGTATGCGTGCATGCGTGCATGTGTGTGTCTGCATGTGTGTGAGCATTTTAATGATCATCAACACCCTTGTTGACCCCCTGATCGATACAGCATTGCCACCAGCTTGGTTATATATTGGTTCTCATGCATCATCTCACATGTGCCTCAACCCAGACCCAGGACCCTCCCAGCTATATTATATAAAAGGATGCTCAACGTCATGCATGGAAAAGTGGCTGACCTATAGCTGGACTGGTATGCTAGCAAAGCCATCCAAATGACATGCAAGTGGTTTCACTGAAAGCCAGTCTAATGCTGACAACAGGATGTACAATCCTCAACTCCAATTAGGCTCTTCCATCATACCGGCCTTTCGAATTCGTGGTAACTCCACCACGACCTTCCTTGGTATGCCTTGATTCCTGACATTAATAATATTTCAGGACTCTCGATCAGTGCCAAAAGGTCATTTTTACCAGGGTTCAGAGGACGATTGAGAAGATTGACAAGGCGCCCCTGCATGGGTTGCAAGTAGGAGTTCCTGGTTTTCCGACAACCCTGGACCATAGTTTAACATTTGTTAGTGGCCCCATGATCATTATCCTGAAAGAAACCCTGCACGCCAAACATGACACAATACACCTTATGTGTCATACATATAAACAGGATTATGCATGTCTCGCATGGCAGGTATACACTGTAATGTATATATACAGAAGCCTTGATCCTCCTCCTCCCCCCCCCCCCCCCCACCCTACACACACACACCAATTTTCATCCGAGATATAGAACCCGATAGACTAGATTCTTACTCACATCATGCACTAAGCCATCAGACAGATTTCATTCTGAAATGGCAGTAGAGAAAATGGTGGGCCTAGGCACAAAGAAAGTATAACATTATTATAATAATATAGTACCAACACCAACATATCCACCCATGCACCTATGCATGCATGCTTTTGCACAAACACATGCACTAAAACACACACACACACACACACACACACACACACACTGGCTGCATACATTTACTCACCCATACACCCACTAGCTCACAAAAATATTAATTTTAAGTAGTTTTATAAAATATCTGCTTCTGGGTATACATCGGAGTACAGTATAATACAGTAGAACCTCACAAATACGACCACCCTTGGGACCATTGTAAGTGGTCTTAATTTTGAGGTGGTCTTATTTCTGAAAGTACTGTCCAGAATAGCGTGGCACATCCAGAAGTCATTCCGTAGACACAGGATGCACATAAGGCAATAAAACTGTAGACAAATTGTACCATCACACCTCTTTTATTGTTACTCCATTACTATGTTAAAAAAGTGACCCCAAGTTTACCATCTCTTTCTACTGCATGATGTCGTCATTTCAGAGCCTAATGTCCAAAGAATACAGCAGTATCCACAAATAAGTGGTCTTAATTGTGAGGTTTTGACATCCAGAAGAAAAAATGTGGTCTTTATTCTGAAACTAATTTCCATGTAAAACTATAGGAAAAATTCCGGACTGCAACAAAGTGGTCTTAATTCTGAGGTGGTCTTATTTCCGGGGTGGTCTTATTGCGAGGTTCTACTGTATATGAGTTGTTGTCAGGCCCATAAAATGGCTGCCAGTGGGAGTCTGCATATCCGACTATAACTACAGACAGCTTCATACACTGATATTTTCTTTATATAATTAAATTCATAATAGTTTAGTGTAAATTACAGTAACTACAAAAATATTCAATGCTGAAACAGTTATCGTAACAATATTCAAAATTTTAATCTAAGATACTAACTGTCAAAATGCTACCCATGTATGCTTTAAAAGGTCACAGAAAACTCTGGAGATGTCTGCAAGTTAGTATGTCCAGGATTCATCAACTGTCCCATTAGTTATATAAGCTGATTAAACATGCTTGAAAGAATGCTAAAGCTGAACTGTGGACATTGATGGGATGTATGGTAAATATTTACATACAGGGAAGTATGCCAACACACACACACACACACACACACACACACACACACACACACACACACACACACACACACACACACATCCAAACACAAGTAGAACACATGCAGAGATACACAACAACAGTACTGTAACAAGAGCAATGACAACAACACTAAATATTCTTATCATTCGTACATCAATGTTGGTACCTTGACATCATGAAACCCTGCAGATAAAATCTTACAAAATTAATTTATGAAAGGTATTGGCCAATCAAATGTCACCAGTAGAAAAGCAAAAAAGAAGCAAATGGAGATGATGACCAGGAAATAGCACTCCCAAGAGCTGCAAAAATGCATTCCACCTCCATTTGACCTGCATGAAGGATACAAACAAAAGGTTAAATTGAGGTAATCTCAGTTTGACCATACTATACAGTGTTAACCTTCCATTTGAAATTAAAGCCAGATGTATATTTCGTGAAATGCTTTCCGACTGCTGCAAATCTATTAATTTTTGTAACTAACGCAGGAGTGTTGCTATAGTCTAACAAGCCAGACAGATAAAATATGGCAGTTTCTCCTTCTGTGTGTCCTATTGTAGGTCTTCAACATTGTCCAGTGCACCCTCTAAAACGTTACAATAGGTTACACTTACAATGCTACTTATATTATAATCATGGTAGAATTGACTATGATGCATATTTGAGGTGGAAAGTGGCCTTTACCGTACAGGCGGTATTTTTTCGCTGAACTTGGCTGTAATTCCAAATTTTACCAGTCCCTACTATATCTTGGACAAATAGACTATATATCGAACCTAATATTCGTGATTGAATTTTCGCAAAAGCAGGCTCATTCGTAAACTTAGCAAAAATAAAGTCCCACGAAAATATTGTTCATGCGGCTTAGAAGGGGACTTAACATGATACTGCACTTTGTACGTAGGTATATATGCCTTAGAATTGTTGAAGCACATGCAACTGTTGAGTTTCTGTACGGTTTTTAACATTTTAGTGGATGCCGGTCATCGGGGCTGAAAGTTTTATCAGGGAGTTTCATGAACATTCAGCATCATGATTTGCACACACAGTGAAATCAGTCTTTAAGTCCACCTGTGTACAAGGACCACCTCTGTAAAGAACCACCTGTCTATAGAGACCACTTTAGACTGGTCCGGGAAGTACTAGAGCAATGCTATTGAACCTCTATATAAGGACCCCTGTCTACAATGACCACGACTACTCGGCCCCCGAAGTGGTCTTTATATACAGGTTTTACGGTATGTTTGTGGCGGACTATTGTTCATGGTGCACATGCAACTTATGGCAGCCATTTTCTAGTAACCAAACAATGATAAAAGCGAGCTGTCATGAATCTGTGTATACTTGTTCACAACTTCATGCAGGACAGACAAACATCACCCACTTAAGATGACAACAGTACACAGTGTAATATTGTCTGTATGTATGTTTGTGAGCTAGCCATATGCATTCCTTAGTACATCTGTACGCACTACAATCGACTCACCTCTTCTCAGCTGGTAGAATCTTAAGAGCCCCTTCCAAATTCCTACATCCTGCATGGGCAGCACATATTTATATGTGACAGTACTTGGGAAAAGGGGTACTTTGGTGGATAGGTTGATTTTGAGGTAAGCGCTAAAGTAACAAAATAGTTAGTGTCAACTTTTCGAAATCCTTTTTTCCGCTTCATACGCCTTAAATTACCATATTCAATCGCTTCTTAAAGTTTCAGTGCGATCCATTCCTTCTGCACTGAGTTATTTTAGGCACACAATACTCTCGTAGCCAACTTTGATTACTCCATTTTTTCCGTATACGGTCCCTTTGTGGTTATGTTGATTTTCTGTATACGTTGTTATATATCACCATAATTCTCATTCTGTACTTCACTAGCTGCTTCAAGACCACTCAAAGGCACCCCGCGCTATCATTTTCAGTTGAAATGTGAAGTTTGAAGGTTACAGAACCTTCCTACCGATCACTAGACCGTCTAGTTTAAAAGCAAGAATAATAATAATTATAGTAAAAAAAACAATGAGAAGATGACGAAAAGTACGATGCTCATATCTCGGCTCATACCTCTTCGAAAAGAAACAAATGTAGATTTCACATTAGGATATAAGGTGGGCATGCATTAACCATTGCAGAACATTGAAAGCCTACAAAAGGACGTTTCATAGATTGTTTGGGGCTTTTCGTTCCTCAAAATGTTCACTTTTGGAGAATAAGCACTTTAGCCTAATGTATGGCAGCCATGTTTTTCGATGTCAGTCCTACAGTACTCCATAATATATGTTACTATTACTGCCTTGCCAGCATTCTCTCCTCTTGTGTGAAATTCCAGTATATATATCAGCAGCATGCACATAGTTCCCATCAATCAGTGTACATGTGTACCTGTAAGTGTGAGTTAGCTGCTGTGATATTTACATATATTCATATATAATATTATACACATACATATAATTACATTTATTCCACAGAGAGTTTTGATTATTGTTGTATTATAGCATTACATGCATGCAAACTACATATTATATATGCTTGTGTATATGTTTATATGTATTATTATTTATATATGTTAAATTATAAATATATATATATATATTTATATATATATGTGTGTATATATATATATATATATATATATATATATATATATATATATATATATATATATATATATATATATATATAATATAGCATGCATACAATAATTAGCCATAATATTATATGCATTCACAGATATGCATGCAATACCATATTGTGCACAAATGTTACTAAAAGTGAAGAACACATTGCATGTACATCGCATAGTTACAAAAATTAAAACTAATCTTTAATGATTCCGAATTAAAAACTTATGATTAATTAGCCCACAGACTGAGATGTGAGGCCATAGACATTGCTAACATTTGCTGTGAAATTGTGCAATCTACTCTGCAATCGCGGTAACTTCCAAAGCACACGTCCTCCAAATGTATTCATCATGTTCATTGCATGGCTATTGGTTGATGGTATGTCCAAATACAACTTGCCATCTCTATTCTGCTCAGATACGTGCTCAGTAATTCTCTTCAAGAGGGATTTGGCAATTGCCGGATTATCGGCATACAAAGGGGCAACTTTGTAGACATCACTCGGGTTGTTGATTTTCCTGCAAACAGCAAATCCTCTAACTTTTCTACTATGGTCAACAGCAGTACAGCCATACCTGCCTGAGAGACTTGTCCACATTCTCAAGAACTCTTTTCGGTACAGATTTAAAGTTTTATGCTCATAATCACATAGTGCTCCACAGTCAATGTCTTGAACAGGAATTAAAGTTCCATCGAATGTGTCAAAGGAAGACTTCAAAGCCAAGCTTTCCAACACTTGTTCCACTTTAGCAATTGTACAATAACTGACAAATTGGATGTGCTTGATGTGTACAAAGCGATTGACTTGTTTCATAAGTTGGAAAGTAGTGTCAATCTGCAAACAATAGTCCCTCGGTAGATGTTTCAAAGCTGTACTTGCAAGTTTGTACATGTATCCCCTCCACCTGTAGTTGGGATCGGTAAGTCCAAGACCCAAATGGCATATTCTGTTTCTGGGGTATCTCACAATTGATGTGCTGCAAATCTGCTTTCCGTTCAACTCTCCAATGAAGTGTCCATTTGGATCAGCTGCAAAGTAGCACTCTATGTCACCTGATGCCATTCCCCAATTTTCTGCACAAGCCATTTTTGTAACAAACCCAAGCTCTTTAGCAGATGTAGCCTGACGAATTGTGAAATTTGCTTCAGAATCTGTGTCTGTTTTGTATATGATTATTCTTGGACTAGTATGTACTCTCTGCAGTGAGTTCTGCATAAACTGGTATGAGGCCCTCAGGTGGCATCTCTTTAAAACCACTCTCATTATAAATCAATCCTATTGATTGGAGAAATTAATTCACACAAAATAATGCGCTAGTCTTAAAGTTGAAGGCGGATTTTCCCATTATAATAATATTAATACAATGCCATTGCATATAATAATTATTATAATATATAATCAATAAGAGACATACCTCTCTAGGTCATGATCACTGAAGAAGTCTTTGGTAAATACTTATTACTTGGCAAATTATAATTGTTCAAGGCTATATTCACCAGCCTGAGAGAATGTGTCTTGCACTATACACAGGTTATCACTAAGCTATGAACAAGAGCGGTGTTCTACAGAATCTGTATGGCATCCCAGGAACTTGCAAGGCTGTTAAGCAGCCATATATAATATTATTATAACAAGATCAAAGCCATTCCATATGAAATGGACATATACCCTATATATAGACATGCAGAGCAGCAATAGAACTAACCTCTACGACAGCATCGGTCGTGAGGCTCAACACCTCAGATCAGGAGTGGTGGCCGGGGACACTTACGACGTCACTGCGATTTCGCCTGAATGTGCTCGGACATCGTTGCGATTTCGCCAGTTGGCCAATTTGCCTCGACATCGCTGCGATTCCAGATGTGCTTGTGTGTGTGTGCACGTGTGTGTGTGTGCATGCGTGTTTGCATATAAATGTGTCTGTGTATACGTGCATGCATGCATGTGTGTGTGTGCATGTGTGTGAGCATTTTTAATGATCATCGATTCGATTCCTTGTTGACCCTCTGATACAGCATTGCCACCACCTTGGTTATATATTGGTTCTCATGCATCATCTAACATGTGCCTCAACCTCCTGCAGTATGAAGATGACACATGCATGTTGACCCGGGACCCTCCCAGCTAAATATAAAAGGATGCTCAACGTCATGCATGGAAGAGTGGCTGACCTATAGCTGGACTGGTATGCTAGCAAAGCCATCCAAATGACATGCAAGTGGTTTCACTGAAAGCCAGTCTAATGCTGACAACAGGATGTACAATCCTCAACTCCATTTAGGCTCTTCCATCATACCGGCCCTTTGAATTCGTGGTAACTCCACCACGACCTTCCTTGGTATGCCTTGATTCCTGACATTAATAATATTTCAGGACTCTCGATCAGTGCCAAAAGGTCAATTTTATCAGGGTTCAGAGGACGATTGAGAAGATTGACAAGGCGCCCCTGCATGGGTTGCAAGTAGGAGTTCCTGGTTTTCCGACAACCCTGGACCATAGTTTAACATTTGTTAGTGGCCCCATGATCATTATCCTGAAAGAAACCCTGCACGCCAAACATGACACAATACACCTTATGTGTCATACATATAAACAGGATTATGCATGTCTCGCATGGCAGGTATACACTGTAATGTATATATACAGAAGCCTTGATCCTCCTCCCCCCCCCCCCCCCCCCACCCTACACACACACACCAATTTTCATCCGAGATATAGAACCCGATAGACTAGATTCTTACTCACATCATGCACTAAGCCATCAGACAGATTTCATTCTGAAATGGCAGTAGAGAAAATGGTGGGCCTAGGCACAAAGAAAGTATAACATTATTATAATAATATAGTACCAACACCAACATATCCACCCATGCACCTATGCATGCATGCTTTTGCACAAACACATGCACTAAAACACACACACACACACACACACACACACACACACACTGGCTGCATACATTTACTCACCCATACACCCACTAGCTCACAAAAATATTAATTTTAAGTAGTTTTATAAAATATCTGCTTCTGGGTATACATCGGAGTACAGTATAATATATGAGTTGTTGTCAGGCCCATAAAATGGCTGCCAGTGGGAGTCTGCATATCCGACTATAACTACAGACAGCTTCATACACTGATATTTTCTTTATATAATTAAATTCATAATAGTTTAGTGTAAATTACAGTAACTACAAAAATATTCAATGCTGAAACAGTTATCGTAACAATATTCAAAATTTTAATCTAAGATACTAACTGTCAAAATGCTACCCATGTATGCTTTAAAAGGTCACAGAAAACTCTGGAGATGTCTGCAAGTTAGTATGTCCAGGATTCATCAACTGTCCCATTAGTTATATAAGCTGATTAAACATGCTTGAAAGAATGCTAATTAAAGCTGAACTGTGGACATTGATGGGATGTATGGTAAATATTTACATACAGGGAAGTATGCCAACACACACACACACACACACACACACACACACACACACACACACACACACACACACACACACACACACACATCCAAACACAAGTAGAACACATGCAGAGATACACAACAACAGTACTGTAACAAGAGCAATGACAACAACACTAAATATTCTTATCATTCGTACATCAATGTTGGTACCTTGACATCATGAAACCCTGCAGATAAAATCTTACAAAATTAATTTATGAAAGGTATTGGCCAATCAAATGTCACCAGTAGAAAAGCAAAAAAGAAGCAAATGGAGATGATGACCAGGAAATAGCACTCCCAACAGCTGCAAAAATGCATTCCACCTCCATTTGACCTGCATGAAGGATACAAACAAAAGGTTAAATTGAGGTAATCTCAGTTTGACCATACTATACAGTGTTAACCTTCCATTTGAAATTAAAGCCAGATGTATATTTTGTGAAATGCTTTCCGACTGCTGCAAATCTATTAATTTTTGTAACTAACGCAGGAGTGTTGCTATAGTCTAACAAGCCAGACAGATAAAATATGGCAGTTTCTCCTTCTGTGTGTCCTATTGTAGGTCTTCAACATTGTCCAGTGCACCCTCTAAAACGTTACAATAGGTTACACTTACAATGCTACTTATATTATAATCATGGTAGAATTGACTATGATGCATATTTGAGGTGGAAAGTGGCCTTTACCGTACAGGCGGTATTTTTTCGCTGAACTTGGCTGTAATTCCAAATTTTACCAGTCCCTACTATATCTTGGACAAATAGACTATATATCGAACCTAATATTCGTGATTGAATTTTCGCAAAAGCAGGCTCATTCGTAAACTTAGCAAAAATAAAGTCCCACGAAAATATTGTTCATGCGGCTTAGAAGGGGACTTAACATGATACTGCACTTTGTACGTAGGTATATATGCCTTAGAATTGTTGAAGCACATGCAACTGTTGAGTTTCTGTACGGTTTTTAACATTTTAGTGGATGCCGGTCATCGGGGCTGAAAGTTTTATCAGGGAGTTTCATGAACATTCAGCATCATGATTTGCACACACAGTGAAATCAGTCTTTAAGTCCACCTGTGTACAAGGACCACCTCTGTAAAGAACCACCTGTCTATAGAGACCACTTTAGACTGGTCCGGGAAGTACTAGAGCAATGCTATTGAACCTCTATATAAGGACCCCTGTCTACAATGACCACGACTACTCGGCCCCCGAAGTGGTCTTTATATACAGGTTTTACGGTATGTTTGTGGCGGACTATTGTTCATGGTGCACATGCAACTTATGGCAGCCATTTTCTAGTAACCAAACAATGATAAAAGCGAGCTGTCATGAATCTGTGTATACTTGTTCACAACTTCATGCAGGACAGACAAACATCACCCACTTAAGATGACAACAGTACACAGTGTAATATTGTCTGTATGTATGTTTGTGAGCTAGCCATATGCATTCCTTAGTACATCTGTACGCACTACAATCGACTCACCTCTTCTCAGCTGGTAGAGTCTTAAGAGCCCCTTCCAAATTCCTACATCCTGCATGGGCAGCACATATTTATATGTGACAGTACTTGGGAAAAGGGGTACTTTGGTGGATAGGTTGATTTTGAGGTAAGCGCTAAAGTAACAAAATAGTTAGTGTCAACTTTTCGAAATCCTTTTTTCCGCTTCATACACCTTAAATTACCATATTCAATCGCTTCTTAAAGTTTCAGTGCGATCCATTCCTTCTGCACTGAGTTATTTTAGGCACACAATACTCTCGTAGCCAACTTTGATTACTCCATTTTTTCCGTATACGGTCCCTTTGTGGTTATGTTGATTTTCTGTATACGTTGTTATATATCACCATAATTCTCATTCTGTACTTCACTAGCTGCTTCAAGACCACTCAAAGGCACCCCGCGCTATCATTTTCAGTTGAAATGTGAAGTTTGAAGGTTACAGAACCTTCCTACCGATCACTAGACCGTCTAGTTTAAAAGCAAGAATAATAATAATTATAGTAAAAAAACAATGAGAAGATGACGAAAAGTACGATGCCCATATCTCGGCTCATACCTCTTCGAAAAGAAACAAATGTAGATTTCACATTAGGATATAAGGTGGGCATGCATTAACCATTGCAGAACATTGAAAGCCTACAAAAGGACGTTTCATAGATTGTTTGGGGCTTTTCGTTCCTCAAAATGTTCACTTTTGGAGAATAAGCACTTTAGCCTAATGTATGGCAGCCATGTTTTTCGATGTCAGTCCTACAGTACTCCATAATATATGTTACTATTAGTGCCTTGCCAGCATTCTCTCCTCTTGTGTGAAATTCCAGTATATATATCAGCAGCATGCACATAGTTCCCATCAATCAGTGTACATGTGTACCTGTAAGTGTGAGTTAGCTGCTGTGATATTTACATATATTCATATATAATATTATACACATACATATAATTACATTTATTCCACAGAGAGTTTTGATTATTGTTGTATTATAGCATTACATGCATGCAAACTACATATTATATATGCTTGTGTATATGTTTATATGTATTATTATTTATATATGTTAAATTATAAATATATATATATATTTATATATATATATATGTGTATATATATATATATATATATATATATATATATATATATATATTATATATATATATATATATATATATAATATAGCATGCATACAATAATTAGCCATAATATTATATGCATTCACAGATATGCATGCAATACCATATTGTGCACAAATGTTACTAAAAGTGAAGAACACATTGCATGTACATCGCATAGTTACAAAAATTAAAACTAATCTTTAATGATTCCGAATTAAAAACTTATGATTAATTAGCCCACAGACTGAGATGTGAGGCCATAGACATTGCTAACATTTGCTGTGAAATTGTGCAATCTACTCTGCAATCGCGGTAACTTCCAAAGCACACGTCCTCCAAATGAATTCATCATGTTCATTGCATGGCTATTGGTTGATGGTATGTCCAAATACAACTTGCCATCTCTATTCTGCTCAGATACGTGCTCAGTAATTCTCTTCAAGAGGGATTTGGCAATTGCCGGATTATCGGCATACAAAGGGGCAACTTTGTAGACATCACTCGGGTTGTTGATTTTCCTGCAAACAGCAAATCCTCTAACTTTTCTACTATGGTCAACAGCAGTACAGCCATACCTGCCTGAGAGACTTGTCCACATTCTCAAGAACTCTTTTCGGTACAGATTTAAAGTTTTATGCTCATAATCACATAGTGCTCCACAGTCAATGTCTTGAACAGGAATTAAAGTTCCATCGAATGTGTCAAAGGAAGACTTCAAAGCCAAGCTTTCCAACACTTGTTCCACTTTAGCAATTGTACAATAACTGACAAATTGGATGTGCTTGATGTGTACAAAGCGATTGACTTGTTCCATAAGTCGGAAAGTAGTGTCCATCTGCAAACAATAGTCCCTCGGTAGCTGTTTCAAAACTGTACATAAAAGTTTGTACATGTATCCCCTCCCCCTGTAGTTGGGATCGGTAAGTCCAAGACCCAAATGGCATATTCTGTTTCTGGGGTATCTCACAATTGATGTGCTGCAAATCTGCTTTCCGTTCAACTCTCCAATGAAGTGTCCATTTGGATCAGCTGCAAAGTAGCACTCTATGTCACCTGATGCCATTCCCCAATTTTCTGCACAAGCCATTTTTGTAACAAACCCAAGCTCTTTAGCAGATGTAGCCTGACGAATTGTGAAATTTGCTTCAGAATCTGTGTCTGTTTTGTATATGATTATTCTTGGACTAGTATGTACTCTCTGCAGTGAGTTCTGCATAAACTGGTATGAGGCCCTCAGGTGGCATCTCTTTAAAACCACTCTCATTATAAATCAATCCTATTGATTGGAGAAATTAATTCACACAAAATAATGCGCTAGTCTTAAAGTTGAAGGCGGATTTTCCCATTATAATAATATTAATACAATGCCATTGCATATAATAATTATTATAATATATAATCAATAAGAGACA
>CAUJGJ010000157.1:0-14000 GCA_963170055.1 Halisarca cf. caerulea
TATAAGGATGGAGAGGATGATGATGTTCTTTCATGATCATGAGTAATTACAGTCGCCTTCTCTTCGAATTCCCACTCTCTTGATATGTGAACTTTTCAATGTTATCTGAAAGATGCTCAATGATGTATTAAAACAGCTGCTTATTGATATTGTGGGTTATAAACACCCTGTTTTCAATTGTTAGGTGTAGATGAGGAAATTGTCAGGTTATGCCTATAGCCATACCAGGAGGCCAGGCCTTGTGCAGCATAGACATATATACCACTATTGAAGATAAGCAACTTATATCTTCAATGCAGTGTATGCATATGCCTGGTGCAGTGGTGTCTAACTCCTGAGGAGTTAGACACCACTGCAACATTCAATACAATGCATGAGGGGTTCTAGCCTGTGTGTTTAGATACTTGGGTATTGCAGATATATACGTAGCTACGTACCCATGCAACAATATACATGGTAGTTACAACACAATTAAGTGGACCACCTCACAAGTGTGTGATAATGTGATAACTTATAAGTATAAATATGAACATAGTGCATGCTGAACATTTTCTGTAACACACATTTTCTACTTTCAATAATCCTCTGAATAATTTTTCTGTGACATTTTCATGATATTGCATGGAAACTTTCACAATTCTCAAAATTTATAAAGCTTTATTCAATTTGTCATGATCTTACTACTACTAGTAGTAACAATTATTCTGAGGTGTTTTTACCTTACACAAGCTGATGATTATAACATTATAACTTCGGAGATGTTATGTCCTTGGCTAGTGCCCAATGTACTTTTCTACATTTTTGCAGTTTCACATAGTAATTTGTTTTGGGATGCACTGCCTCATCACTTTCTGCTGTTTGCTGTTATGTATAGGATCTCCTCACCATAGCTAGCAACATCCTGGATCCCGGATACAACCCTCAGTGGAAAGTTTTGTCAAATGTGAGCTTGAATTAGTGGAGAAATCATAATCTCTGAATAATAATAATATTATACAATGTAATGTAATATGTTAAGACCACTAATGCAAGGGAACAATTAAGCATTGTGGCCTTTGTAAACATGGAGGCCCTGCATTGGAGCCACAGAGAATATACTATTTATGTAGTCCATGTGGGAAACATGCTCTAATGCACTTTTAGATTAATTAATCTTCCTAGTCCAAATGCTGTTGTATAGCCCAGGCCTCCTACCCTTGCAAATGTGCAGAAACATCCAGAAATTTCAATGTTTATAAGAGTGACTCTTTGTGCCAATAGTACCATATTGTTCACCATTCAAAAGCTCAGAACACAGAAATCTAATGCTGCAGTAAAGTTTTAACACTAAGTCTTCCATAACTACATAGAACTGCACGCATTTCATGGATATCATAGCTTTCAACTTTCTTACTGTATAACTGTTACAATTTAATTTGCCTTTTGGCCAAATACTAAAGAGGCATGCAGCAATGAAAAGAAGAGAAAAATATCTATCACTTTTTCAATAATCATACCACTTTTGAGCTCTTCTTAGCTTGCACAGGAGAAACCAAAAACATTGTGCAATCCAATAATGGCCAATAATGATTGTACAATGTCAAATCATGCTGAAATTTAATGTTCTTTGCTGAGTGTCTAATCACAATTGTATATTGTATGTACTATTTTGTACATGCCAAAGCCTTTAAGTTCGTAAAAAGAATGTTAACATGAAATTTCAATGAATGGGAAGGGTATATAAATGTCATGATCTCCCATGTCTTCATTCAGGATGAGTATAGTGTTGGTGCTCCACTGCTATTGCAGAGTGTGGAGACACTTGGTGTGTCGTATGCTTACAGCAGCTTCTCCAGTAACCATTCTTCACCATCTGGGAATGGTATTACCTTCAGTGCTCCAAGATTAAGTAAGTGATCAATTCATTGCATGCATGAATGTGTTTATAGTGAGCCAAATTTCCTGTCGCTTGCCTCTGTATTGCTGACACTGTGTACAGAATAGTCTGACTCCGCCTGAATATTTTCAGTGTGTCTACACGTGCTTTGCATGCTGAGATTGTTATTCTAACTTAAATCAATTTCAGAATCAGAAACTATTATACGTTTGGTTTGTCTTAGCAAGTTGCATACATTTCACAGTAATTTCAACCACAAGTAGCAATGGTTGTATATGGTTGAACAGGTTATTATATTTCCCACACAACATATTACTTATGCTGGAATGCAGCTGAAGATAGATACTTTACGAATGTGAGTTTATTAACAGTAAACTTTATAATTCTTCACTGCAGGTTTGCAGGCTACTCAAGTTGCTCCCAGCAGTGCTTTAATGGGAGGCTATGGTGATGTAATCTACCCAATAATGAAGGATTTCCCCAATATCCCAGCAACTTTTGGATCCCCTGATAAGCTTCCTCAGATAGAAATTCCTGGGGAACTATTAGAGGAAAGAGCAGCAAATGGTAAATTAATTGATTCCAGCCATCATTGCTGCTTATATACTCAGGAGTTCAGTATATATAATTTGTGCACCTGAATATTGGGGAATTGCAGTATTTGTACTCCATCCCACCACACTACTTGCATATAATATTAAATTAGCACAAAATGATACATTAAGCTCGTGCATTATTCCTTCTTTTTGCCTTACTCAATAATTTAGAATGTGAGTTCTTTGCCAATAGTATAGCTACCATTGCCTTTATCTACAGCTAGTACTGACGTTGTACCAATATTGAGAGGCTGATTTAAGGGGCAAAGCAACAATTAGCAGGTGTCTTATATAATATACAGAACTGCATTTTATCTGGATTTGTATCCTCAAAGCATAAAAGGGGGTGTATTAAAAATTTATATTTTGTTTAAAATATTATACAAAATATGCTACATGTTATTCAATTCCATTCAATTCCATCTGAAAACTAAAATCCAACTTTTTAGAATTGTTTAAAATCTCTGTCGCTTTTGTATATGTAGCAATTACGTGCATATTTGTTTTTATTCGCTTGAAGGGATTCTGTTAATGTAATAAAGGAAATGTGGGGATCAGGATTTTAGTCAATGGACAAATTTCTACATTCAAGTGCATAAATCTCAAAGTTTGCAATTTCTCCTGTATAGTATACATAGTCATTATCATAATATTATGTTATTCTACCCATAGTATGCATGTTCAAATATTATGTTCAAATATTATGACATAATTATTTTTGATAACACTTTTTTCTGCAGATATTATGACATAATTATTTTTGATAACACTTTTTTCTGCAGATGCTGACCCAGTTTTTGTTGTGAACACACTGTTCAGTAATCTTCAACTTATTCTGCCTCGCACCTTTGCAAATGGGAGGTGTGTATGAATGCTATGTATGCTGAATGTATGCTGTATACTCTCTTTAGAGAGTATACAGCATGTTTACTGAGGAATGAGGTCAGTACACATTCTGTATTCATCCTAAACACACCCTAATGAAGAATGTGCGGTAGTTTTTATATCTCCTTTTAACATTAAGTCTTAAAGACAGCTGCGTCACTATCATTTCTGTACATTGCACAAGTTAGTATATTGTGGCCTTTTCGCAGTATGTAATTGACAGTATGTAATTAACTGAACTAATGATTGTTTTACTTTAATTGCAAACTGGGTGCTTACAGGACATACTGGCCTGACCCTGGGACATGCAGGTATCCCAAGTACTGACCAGGTGGCATGTTTAATGTATATGATGTCACCAAGAAATAAGTATATACTGTATGTAATCAAATTTTTGTTGGATGAGACTTCCACCAATCGACAATTTTGTCAATTTTCACATTATTTGTGGATCCCCCCTTTCATAGTAACTTTATTTAGACTTTTAAAAACATAAACTTCGGTTTGTTTGTGGATGAAAGACATTAGAGAAAAGACCGATCGAAGACCCAACAGTACTTTTCCTCGAAACCTGCTCTATATATAATTTTTCATAGGCTTGAAACTTTCAAGCATGGATTCCAATCCACATTATGAATGTTTTTTCCTGCAAAAAGTTTGAACACTTGCAGACGCTATATATTATTGCTGTAGTAGTTTTACAAGCCCAGACCGCTATTCCATCTGCTTTTCTGGTAACTATCACATCATTGAAAAAGGAGGTGAAATAGCATGCTGGACTATTGCTGCAATATGTTTGTATTTGTATGTAAACTCATTAGTTTACAATATCCCTGTTGAAAGTTATCAAACTCAAACTACACATAATTATAATTGTATCATCATGATAATGTTGCTTATCAAATTAGCCTTTTATTATATATTGCCCAAATGTACTAACCTCTTTCATATTGTAGCTCAATTGGAAACCTCACGATCTCTCCTGTGATACTGTCTGGACAGGTGGCCGATATCCATGGTACCTCATCTGCTTTGAAGAACAGTCGAGTAAACCTGACCTTCCCTGTAGAGGTATGTGTCTACGTAAGTGGTTACTACATATTAGTGTTGCCGTGATAATCGCCATGCGTACATGATGTATCATGATAGGGTTTCTAAACAATGTAATACAATATACTTACTGCATGTCATGATGCATTTGCAATGTACACATCTCTAGCAGGCTGTCCTGCTGTGCCTATAATTATACTATGCTAGTGCATTGACCTTTGTTAACAAGTACACTATTGTGCACGTGGTTTCATAGTCTCTATACATCCCGCTCTCACAGTTACTCAATCAATCAATCATAATAACTTAATCAATTGAACACAATACACACACAGTCACATCCAATTGGCTGGTATTCTTCCGCCAGTGGCAACTGAAGATAGGCATGCAAGAGGTCTAACTTAGAAAAGTGCTGACCTCCAGCTAGGGATGCGAACAAGTCGTCAATCCTTGGTAACGGGTAGATTTCTGACCTAGTTGCAACATTAGCAGTGAGCTTGAAGTCTCCACAGATCCTGACAGAGCCGTCAGACTTCAACACCGGCACGATGGGGGCTGCCCAGTCTGAATGCTGAACAGGAATGATGACATCACGTACTGGCTTCAAGACGGTTGAGCTCCTCTTCAACCTTATAGAACGTAAGGCATGAGGTAATTTGGGTTTGACATCTGAACTGATGTGAAGGGTTGCTTGTGTCCCCTTTGTCTTGCTAAGCCCCTCTCAAAACACGGCCTCATGTCGCTGTGTGATATCTACCATTGTGTCCTCCAGTCAAGTCGCAAACATACTATACCAATCCAACTGTAGCGTGGAGAGCCAGTCTCTACCGAGTAGAGAGGGTCTGGAGCCGGCAATTCCAGCTGCTGACCACGGTGTCTCACAGTGACGTCCAGTCAATCCACCAACTACAGGGATCTCTGACCCGGCCTGTGTAGGTGCACAATTTCACTTTGGAAGGCTGTAGTGGTGGTATAGATTGAGGTCTCCAATGCTGGCCAGGGTTGATTCGTTCACTACAGTAACAGAGGCCTAAGTGTCCACTTCAATGACCATATCCTTGGCTTAATTTTCGATGCTGACTGTAGTCTGGAGTGGGGAAACAGCTGGACCAGACACTGGGTACAAGGAGTACTCTTGAGGTTCGCCCGGTGATGGCAGTGACCTTTCCTTGATCGAATGCACTGTTTTGTATCCCTTCAGCCTTTTTGATTCCGTTGCAGCTTTACTTCTACAGACCTTACGGATGTGGCCCTTCTTGCCACAGGCATGACACTCTACATGCTGGAAAACGGCATTGTGAAGGTTCATGTGAACCACCACATCGATAGCAAGAACGGGGAATGGAGGGCTTCTTCCTAGTTGTGGACTGGTCCTGCAACTTTTGAATGGGTTCACTGGTGGTCATTTCACGGGAGTGCAATTCCTGTGCATCACGTTCAGCCAACTCCATAGCCTGTACCATCTTAAAAGACGTGTCGAACGTGAGGTCAGCTTCAGCCAGCAGACATTGTTGACAATGACTATTCGTGATGCCACACACTAATCAATTCCGGAGCATCTCATCTAAGCGCTCCCCATAATCGCAGTGCTCTGACAGTCTTCGTAGTTCCACGACATAACAAGCGATTGATTCCCCAGGCTTCTGCAAACGCGAATTAAACTTGTACCTCTGGACGATCTGTGATGGTTTCGGGTTGTAATGAAGCCGTACTTTGTCCATCATGTCTTGGTACGAGACAGCAGTTGGCCTCTCTGGAGCCACCAGGCTTCATATCCATATACATTCGTCTCCCGCAACAAGCTAGAAGAATTGTTCTCAGCGCTTTCGACCTTGTTTGTGGTGAAATAAACCTCCATTTGTTCAATGTACATAGGCCATTCCTCTCCGATGTCCGAAAACTCTCCAACGGTACCGGGTACTGCCATTGTTTACTTCGTCGCCAAAATGTATTGTTCCACTATTCGCAAACAACAATGAACCTGCACTGCATTAATTCACTGGAAGCATACACGAGGTACAACACGTGGTTGCCCCTGGCTGACCAATCAACTCAAAAGGAAGACAGGCACATGTGTAAGAAAACTATTAATAATGTAATAACACACACAACATCTACCCCAAGTATACATCACACTTGTTCACGACACATATTATATTTATAATATAGAAATTGCACTGAAATCAATTAAATTAATTCACTTGTTACAACGTTATCAATTGATAAAAGCCTCACACTCGCCACTTGAACTAGGTTGAGTGCAGCCAAAGGCTGCCTTCTCCCCTAATTATTATAATATTAGTTATAATTGAGCTTATAATAAAGGTTGACCACTATAATGCTAATACTTTGCACAGTACGATTTAATGAGTCATTTCTATTATAATATATAATTTTGCACTTTATTTTTCATAGGATAATTTTACAGCAACACATTGTGTTTTCTATGACTTTAAAGGAAACTCTCAAGTATCTCAAAGGTTTGTACACAATTTAGCTGGATTTTGTCTGGACACTAAGGAGATATATTGTTGCCTTTGAATTTAATTGTATCATGTAAGTCTTTTAGATTCTGTACACCACATGATTTTTCTATAGTTCTCTGACGGGAGGTTGGTCAAATGAAGGGTTGAGTCAAGGGAAACGTGAAGGGAGGGTGTTATGTCAGTCAGAACATCTCACAAGTTTTGTTATTCTTGTGGACTACACCGGAGTCATTGCTGACAAAGTAGAAGTACGTAAAATTATGCAGAAAATCAAATAATCATGCTTTTTGTCCTTACATAAATTAATACTTATATTTTGCTGCTTAAATATGTAAACCTGCAAGAATATTATCAATGCTGCAAACATGTCTTTAGAGTGATTTCATATTGTGTGTTGAGTAACTTTGTACTATGTACATTCCTCATAATAGTAATCAGTGGGTTTAAATATTGTTTGATCACATTAAGCACCTATGCACATGCACGTGTGATTCTTTTTGGTTGTTCCAGATGGATCTACTCTTCACAGTTCTGAGCATCGTTGGATGTGGAATTTCAATTTTATGCTTGATTGCCTCCATCATTTTCTTTTTATCTCTAGGGTTAGCAATATTTTTACAGAATTATGCACAATTCAGTATGCCGTTCATGCATATATTTGTTGAGTTTCCCCTATTGGATGTGATAATAAGTATCATGCTATGATTGTACATATGTACATATTACCATCACCCACATAATACTGGTCTGTACTAAGTCTTCCAAACACAACCACTACACACATATGCTTCCTTGTTCATCCACATGCACACACGTGCACACACGCACACACACACACACACACACACACACACACACACACACACACACACACACACACACACACATGCGCACGCGCACACACACACACATACACACACACACACACACACACACACACACACACACACACACACACACACACACACACAAACACACACACACACACACACACACACATACATACCACATGAACACTACAGGAAGGATCTGATCACCAACACAGTCCATTTTGTCCATCTCAATCTTTGCATTGCTTTGCTCTGTGGACTAGGCTTGTATGTATCTGTCAGTGTATTGGGATACGAAGGCCAATTCTCCAATAAGGTACCATACCCTTGATGTAATGTATTGTCTACTGTTAATATGCTTTGTTGTATTGAATGGAAAATGCTTGAAATTTCACTGCTTAGTATGCTTCTGAGCCACTAAATTATTTTGTGAAGGAATAAGTAAAGAATATATTAATTGGTATTTGTATTTAAGTAAGAGGGTTACTTGCATGGGGCATTTGTAGCAGGCCAGCCTAATGACAGAAGGAATCATTGTCCTTTTTTGGAAGCAAATTACATGTTTCTATTTACATGTGGAATGACTATCTAGTACAGCAATGTACATATGTGCATTGTTTCGAATTCATGACTGTTGCCACCAATGGAATTCCCATACAGGCTGGATGTAGCGCTTTGACAGCTCTCCTGCACTATTTCCTGTTGGCTGCATTTTGTTGGATGCTGTGTGAAGGACTCATGATGTATGTGTTGCTGGTGAGAGTGTTTGGAGCTCATGAAAGAAAATGGCTGGCCCTGTATCTCAGTTTAGGATGGGGTGAGGATTGAACACTATAATGTCTGACCTTGACTTTATAATATTATTGCAGTCCTATATAGTATTATAAAAATAATATTAAATTTTTAATGCAAGAAATCTAAATGCTGGACTACTGTAAGAATTCAGGGTTTATTTGAGGTGGGGACAAAGCCCCCAGTTGGAAGCATTTTAAACAATCGATCGGCCTGTTTATTAGATAAATGTGTGAATTTTCCTAAGTTTGCCTATATAAAGATTGCAGCGTAATAGGTTATAATTCTGACATATAAATGTTATATGTATCCTATTCAGACAAATGTATTATGCTATGCTATATGCTTCAGTAAGAAATATGTAATTGGATTAATACTAATCGGCGCTTCAGTACCATTCCAGTAGTGGTCATTCATATGCACAGCTCAGCCATGAAGTTAGCAAATAATTGAATTTTTAATTGCAAATGGTGCGCATTGGTACATCTGACAGTGTATACTACACAATGTCATTCAAGTTAAAGTTCTATTGTGAATCACCGGCATACTAAGCATAACAAATATATTCCATTTACGCTACAATGTTTATGCTAGCTATAATATTATATTATGTGTCATCGACTACGTATAGAGTAATTGATACTTTGCAATGGCCTTGTGCTTATACACACATCAGTGTATATCAAGTTAGGAATGTATGTGTGCCATACTTGTGAGTTGGTTCTGCTAACGTCATGCAATGTTATATGGATATAATTAAGGCATGCTTGATATGCTGCTCATTCCAAGACCTTCAGATGTAGCCAAATGCAAGCCTTAGGTGTCTCACCATGATAGTTTACTTATTTCATCATTATTCTCCTGAATTTCTTGACAGCCAACAATAACACACTACAATGTCCCTATACACTCCATGGACACCTACATACAAGAATCATAAGAAGACAATATAGTGTACTCATTTATAACAGCTGCTATTGAGTGCACTTGCTCGTCATCTATAAAATCTTCGTCTGAATCGGCATTCTCTTCTTTGCAGCCGTCGCCTTCGCCATTGGTTTCATACTGCTCGTATTGGTACCGTCCTACCCTTAGCTGTTCACCTATCCTTTCATAAGATCCATAAGGCTTAGCATGTACGTTCTTCTTTGTCATTAGAATGAATCTTGAGCTTATGTACGATAAGCATACCAGAGCAGTACAGACTGATTTATCCTTTGCTCTAGCTTGCTATCTAATGTACATAAATGTTGCTTAACTGGTTTCCACTGTCACGTCACAACCCCTTCGACACTGTTCACCGAAACTCATCCATGTATTATGAATTTTGGTCACATTTCAACCGTGGTATCTGGCAAATGCAGGTGGGTGCTCTAAGGTGGGTATCAAATTGCTTATTTTTGTACCCTTTCACATATATGGTACAGGTCAGAAGTTATTTACTCCCTTCTGCAAACTACGGCAGACAAAAATGGAAATTAACACAGAATTTAACACCTTGAACTGCAGACGTAAACCACCTTATTTCGTCGATTGAAAGTTTTAAAATGGTTTCCTTCTGATAGCAATCACGTACATACGCAAATTATATAGATGTTAGCTCAATATCATGGCTGGTCCATTCTACTTCAGATATTCTTTTCTACGTACATAGCAATATGTGGTATAAGCAGTTCGCGGCTCATTTCTTATAAATTTGTTCTTTTCAATGAAGCTAATTCGCTATTAGTTTCTTGCAAGTTAGTCTGCTATTCTTTCCTTCAAAGCTAACATATAGTTCTTCTGTTCGAAGACAGCCTGACACGTAATCATACCTTCGGAGTTAGTATTTTGTTACTTTTAAAAGTTGGCCAAGCACAGAAATTCGCAAGTAACAATCTGTTAATCTGCAATTTTCTGCAATTTAATTCCGTATACTTTTTGTGGAAATCTGCACAGGCGCCTGTGGAAAGAAGTAAGTAACTTTTGACTTGTACGCATGTACTATATATATGTATATATATATATATATATATATATATATATATATATATATATATATATATATATATATATATATATATATACAGTCAAACTTGGTTACAAAGTCACTGTTTACAAAACCAACCTCTTCACAACAACGCACATGGCGGGAACTGATTCAATGGTCTCTGTACTAAATGTCCTGGCTACAACAACTTGGTTATAACAGCACATTTTAGTGGCACCAAGGGTGTCGTTGTAAACAATATATATATATATATATATATATATATATATATATATATATATATATATATATATATATATATATATATATATATATATATATATATATTATCTATACATATACATATATATATATATATATATATATATATATATATATATATATATATATATATATATATATATGAGAAAAGGCTTGAACGGCTAGGTAGCATTGTAGTCAATGATCTTAGCGGAAATCACTAGCCAAAGGAGATTATTTACACCAAACGTTTCGGCAGCCAACTGCTACCTTCATCAGTGGTATGATACAAGAGACAGTGCCTGAGCTTAAATAGTGGTGTATGACAGTTGTTGATGCGAGGTAATGAATAATATTAACTGTGGGTGATGAATAGAGCCTCATGTCCCTTTAAGACCAATAGTATCCTTTGTATCCTCTCCAACCTACTGTTTGTCCAAGCACCTAGTTAGTATTCTCTCCCCCCTAGTTGGTAATACTGATCACCATGTCCGTAACTCATCCGAATTTGCCAAGTTTATCTCCTCACAGACCATAGCAGAAGATGAAGTCCTAGTATCCTTTGATGTGGTATCCCTCTTTACCAAGATTCCTACAGGCCTAGCTACCAGAGTTGCATGTCAACGTCTTAAGGATGATGCATCTCTCCCTGAGCGCACCTCCCTTTCTGTAGATGAGATTATATCCCTCCTAGAACTATGCCTTAATGCTACTTATTTTGCCTTTCGTGACACCTTCTATCAGCAGATTCATGGAACAGCCATGAGTTCACCTGTATCAGTAGTGGTAGCAGACCTAGTTATGGAAGATGTTGAATCCAGAGCCCTAAGCACCTACCCCAATCCTCCAAAATTTTGGAAAAGATATGTAGACGACACATGTTGCGCCCTTAGATCTGATACTGTGCAGGATTTCCACTGCCACCTAAACACCATAGAGGATACCATCCAGTTCACATTAGAAAGAGAAGCCCAAGCCCAGCTAGCATTCCTAGATGTACTGATCCTCCGGAATCCTGACAACACCATAGATACCACAGTATATAGGAAACCCACCCACACAAACAAGTACCTAGACTACTCTTCCCACCATCCCTCAGCCCATAAGGCAGCTGTTGTCAGAACCCTCCACCATAGAGCCCAGACCATACCCTCCAATGCCAGTTTGAAATTGGAAGAACAGCAGAAAGTAGACAATGCCCTAGATTTAAATGGCTATCCCAGAAAAATGATCAACCGATTCTCCCAGCTTAGGCCGACCTCAGATGTCCCCTCACAGTCTACAACTACTAATTCCACCTATGTTTCAATCCCATATGTCAAAGGCACCTCAGAGGCCATTAGACGTATCCTTGCCCCACTAGATATTAAGACAACCTTTAGGCCAAACAATACCCTAAGGCAGATGTTAGTACACCCAAAAGATCCCACCCCACTACAGGACAAAGCAGGTGTTGTGTATAAAATCCCTTGTAGTAGCTGCCCCAGAGTTTACATAGGACAGACTGGTAGGACCCTAGGACAAAGAGTTAAGGAGCACCAGCGTTCAGTTAGGGACAAGAAGATAGCCACATCAGCCTTAGCCGAACACTCAGAAAGAACAGGACACACAATAGATTGGACCCGCACAGAAGTATTGGACAATTGTACACACACATCCAAGAGATGCTTAGTGGAATCCTGGATGATCCAGAAGGAACCCTCATCCCTGAACAGAGAACTAGGAATACTCCCCACAGTATACAAGACCTTGATGTAAACCTATATTTTCCCCATCACTCACAATCTCTATTAACTCTATTCATCACCCACAGTTAATATTATTCATTACCTCGCATCAACAACTGTCATACACCACTATTTAAGCTCAGGCACTGTCTCTTGTATCATACCACTGATGAAGGTAGCAGTTGGCTGCCGAAACGTTTGGTGTAAATAATCTCCTTTGGCTAGTGATTTCCGCTAAGATCATTGAATATATATATATATATATATATATATATATATATATATTATATATATGCATATACATATATATATATATATATATATATATATATATATATATATATATATATATATATATATATATATATATTATATATATACATATACATATATATATATATATATATATATATATATATATATATATATATATATATATATATATAGATATATATATATATATATATATATATATATATATATATATATATATACATATATATGCATATCAAAAAGCCATGTAGGTGTCAGTAACCCTTTAACAACTGCTACGTTCTATATGCCCTCACTGCAGGTCTACCACTCATTCCTCTCATTGTCACAATTGGAGTTGCTTTTGGAACAGGACTTGACTATTTCATTGTAACTTCAACCAATAGAATAATGTAGGTTGCTAAGCACTCAATGTTTGTTCTTCATGAACTTGTCTATACATTTGTTACAAAATAAAAAGAATTAAGTTTCTTTTTGTTTCTCCACTTGTCTCCTTGCGTGCACAGATGTTGGCTGTCACAGAAGAACTACTTTATTTGGACTTTTTTGGTTCCCATGATTGTGGTGATTCTGGTATGTCATTGACACTACCCTGTCATACCTCTTTGATAATGATAATATTTTTTATCCATTTCTATTCTGCCCACTTTCAGATGAACTTAGTCATCCTAGTGAGGGTGATGTACACTATTTTAAAGGCACAGCATAACCGACTTAAGCAAACCTATTCTCAGAAAAGAAATCGTTTGCTTTTGAGGTTTGTTTTTTGGTATTTAAGTTCTGATCAATTCAGGCTTACATAGTTACACCAATAGACCAGCATGTTCTACAAGTGTCCACCTACATGCATGCACACACACACACACACACACACACACACACACACACACACACACACACACACACACACACACACACACACACACACACACACACACACACACACACACACACACACACACACACACACACACACACACACACACACACACATGCACACACACACACAACACACACACACACACACACACACACACACACACACACACACACACACACACACATGCACACACACAGAATTTTGCACTTTGTCTTCTATTATGATTAAGTATACACGCAGGTAAGGCCATGCAAATCATTTTTATGTTTCCGATCACATTCCTGGTCGAAAAAAATTTTGGTGAAAATGAAAAATAACATTTTTGAAGAAAGTCAGTGAGCAGACTGGGTTCAAACCCTATAACCAAAATTTTGC
>CAUJGJ010000158.1:0-5000 GCA_963170055.1 Halisarca cf. caerulea
AGCTGCGGAGGTGCCTTTGTTCTAGCATCATGAGGAATCCCACAAAGAAAACATATTGCCTACCAATACTCACAAACCATGTTACGTATATGCTACAGCATGTACATATACGTAATATGGCATATGCACACAGCATATGTATAACATGGGAACATACGTACATACGTACGTACAGTATATGCATATACGTACATACACATACTTGCGTATGTTCCCATGTTATGCCCCTCACAGCAGATTCCCTTGTCACACACATACAGTCCAGCCCTGGTATTGCAGTGAGCAGCACATACACTGTACGTGCGTATGGAGGACATACGTACATACATATATACATACGTACATGCATGCCCTATATTTTCACTGCACATTTATAGCAGGCCAAGATCAGGCCTGAAAGATTCAAGGCTTGTCACGTGTGCAAGAGTTTGAGGCCACTCAAAACTGGCCTCTTTGTCCTGTTAAGAATCCTGCTGCACTAGTGTGTGTGCACTAGTGTATGTCAGCTCATTCAAGTCTGTAGGTGCTGATACGGCAAGTCTCCAAGTGCTGGCCACAGCTATGCAGGCACACACGCTTGTGGTATTGTTGTTGATAAACTATCTTCCCCTGGCATTTGATGCCCCTATACTGTGGCTTGCACCATTTACAAGGTCAAACATTTGGTGTACGCATTTCAGACAAATACGTAGGTACGTACATACAACTGTACTGTAGACGCTAGAGGAGGAGACTCTGACAAACAAACGGGCCACCTTCAACAATACTGTATATGCTGAATCACAGGTGTGGGATCTGGGTGGGCAGGGGGCCAGGGACACTCATCACATTCTTGAGAGCTGAGGTCAAACTTCACGCAGGCATGTGTTCGCATAATAATGTTGCATCACCATCTAGGCTCTTTAGCCCTCCCCCTCACATTCATGAATACTTCTATTTCTTAGAATAGCATAATGCATTGCATTTTAACCAACATTATCGCTGATCTCACACACGGGGTCTTAAATAACAATCAGGATTTCTTTTGGAAGGCCAAGGGGGGGGGGGCATTCGCCCACGGTCACGATGAAATTCATTCACAATATGGCTGCCTGACACCCCCTTGCATACTTCACAACTACACTTTTCCCCCTCCCCCCCACACACACACCAGTGATACTTTTCCTGAAGAGAAATCCTGACATAATATACTGTACAATGGAACCTCCGAGTAAAGGACACTTTGGGGATGACTAAATAAACTCAACTGATTTGTTCTTTGTAGAGAGGCTGTCCTCTTTGGGAGGTTTAGAATGTATTGTAGTAATTATACTGGGACCTCAAGTCATGTCCTTTGTAGAGAGGTTTATTATACTGTGTCCTTATTTGGGAGAGTTCACTATCGGAGGCTCCACTGTATTAGAACCTGCACACAATGATCATTGTATTAAACATACTGTATGTGCAAAGCTGCTACCTGTCTACAGTAGACAGGTCTACGTAGCCAATGTAGTGCTACAGTGAAATCTCCAATAGTGGACACTCTGAAATAAGAACAACCTCTCTACAAAGGACACAGTTTGAGGTCCTAAAGTATTTTCTTCCTATAATTCCACTACATTATGAATCTCCTAAAGAGGACAACCTCTTTACGAAGGACAAAAGAGGGTGCCTGAGGTGTCTTCAATTCAGAGATTCCACTGTAATTCACAGTTTCACCTGTCCACAACAGCCACCATATGAGGGTCCCAAGTGTTGGCCTATGTACGTACACGCAAACATTCCATTATACGTAGCTACGTGCACATACACACACACACACACACACACACACACACACACAGTGAGACAGGCAGACAGACAGACAGACAGACAGACAGACAGACAGACAGACAGACAGACAGACAGACACACACACACACACACACACATACAAACAAACGCACACACACACACACACACACACACACACACACACACATACACACACACAGGCCCAAGGTCAAACACGCAACAAATTCCATTCATCACTTCTAGTTGTGGCCTTCAGTTCATTCAATAGCTATTTTAGCAACATCATTACTGACCATCTCCTAAACAAACCAGCTATTTGGCACAATAATGTACCCACAGCTATCCTCCGCACAGCATAATAGAAACACGTCCAAGTGCACGCGCAAACTACGTACATACGCACACGGCCTAATATAGTCTTTTACAGAACATAATATTGAGTGATACAGTGAAATCTCTGTTATCTGACACCTCTCTAATCCGATCGTCTTACAAGGTACAGCCACCATATTGACAGTATGGTAAGAGTCACTCCGTAAGCTGAAAACCCCTAATCCAACACCTTCTTCAAGTATTGTTGAGTGTCGGATTCAAGAGGTTTTGCTGAATGAACATTGCAGCAACCAATCGTATATTGCTTACAACTGGTCTACACAGGTGCAATGTGTAACATTCTGTACCCATAGACAATACATACATACGTAAATACCATACTGTCCAAAATTTTTGCAAGATGTAATTTCGCAAATCACTTGGAAGTCGACTGTTCGCATTTTTATTTTCGTGAATGCATGGAGGCTATTAGTCTAGGAAGCCAGGCCAAGCCAAAATTCACGCATAAAATTTCGCGAATCTGAACCCATTTGCGAAATTCGCGAAAATAAAGTCCTGCGAAAATTTCTGACAGTATGGTAACTATTACATGCAAATGGAGAAAATTGAGAATGACGATTATAAGATAATAGTAACGAGTGGTAATAAATTAGTCTCACATCCAGTTGAATGCAGTTTTTCACTTACACGGAACATGTAAAAATGTAAAAATCAGTGGATGCGATACTACATAACTTGATCTGACAATTTATGTTAAGTTTAGCGTGAGTGATGGGGCTTGTGTTCATAGTGTGGAAGTTTAAGGACACAGTATCAGAAGCACTTAGTCTTGTGTAGTCGACCCAATTTCGCTCGGCCATTTTCAAAGACTTACATCCCATAAATTATGCCATAAAAATGGAGGAAAGGGTCAGCAACACTAGACTAAAATCCACTACAACAAAAATACTGATGAGGTATACGGGAAGACCGCTATTAAAAGACACCTCTGTAATGCAGAAACCTCTTTAAAAAGGACACCACTGCTCTGTCCCATTTGAAATCCTTCACATTGACATGTGTACAATTGAATCCGAAATATGGACACCTCCATACACAAGACAGCTTACTGTGGTCCCAGTGGTGTCCTTATTACGGAGGTTTCACTGTACAGGACAGCTTACTGTGGTCCCAATGGTGTCCTTATTATAGAGGTTTCACTGTACAGGACAGCTTACTGTGGTTCCAATGGTGTCCTTATTATAGAGGTTTCACTGTACAGGACAGCTTACTGTTGTCCCAATGGTGTCCTTATTATAGAGGTTTCACTGTACAGGACAGCTTACTGTGGTCCCAATGGTGTCCTTATTATAGAGGTTTCACTGTACAGGACAGCTTACTGTGGTCCCAATGGTGTCCTTATTATAGAGGTTTCACTGTAATTATTTTAGCCTGCTCCTTCAGTCCTGGCCTGGTATTCTGTGGGTCGTGTAATTGTATACATATGTACACACAGTACATACGTATGCACAATCACACTTGTACACAATCACACTTGTACACAGTCACACTTGTAAACAATTACACTTGTAAACAATCACACTTGTACAGTGTCACACTTGTAAACAATCACACTTGTAAACAATCACACTTGTAAACAATTACACTTGTACACGATCACACTTGTACACGATCACACTTGTACACAATCACACTTGTACACAATCACACTTGTACATAATCTCACTTGTACACAATCACACTTGTACACAATCAGACGTAAAACATCTACATACGTATTTGCCAAAGTACATGGCATAAGAAATCACTCATGATCTTTCATGGTGGCGTTGGAGATGATGGTGATGATGGTGGTGGTGTGTGGGGGGAGGGGAAAAGGGTTGGGGCCGAGGGTAGGAGTAATCTGGCTAAATACAACTGTCCCACTAAGCACCGGGGGTGGTCTAAGCAAGCCAGACTAGGGTTGGGTGGAGGGTAGGAGGGTAGGGGAGGAGAAGAGGGTAGGAGAGGAAACACCAACAACTGCACCCCTTGAGATGGGTGTGATTGTTGGTAGGTATGTAGCCCATAGTCCTCTGCTAGTTGCCTAGGCTCATCAAAACTACAGATTTGCCCACTCAATGATGATCACCCCTTCAACTAAAAATAAAACCTTTAAGCTAAGTTTTATACACGACTACTCTAAACTACTCAGAGTGTGTATGGTTAAACCATTGCAGCACATTCTGCATTTTCGAGCCATATTCATCTCCACACTATGGTTACACCTCTATACACACGCATAGAGGCAATGGAATTACTCAATATTCAATACAAACAGGGAGAAACACATGCCATTGGAAAGATAGCGACATCGCATTACTGCAGCACAGAGAGGAGAACAGCTCAAAGTAGTCTACGTAAAGCAATGTCTATATATTGCCTCATGAACATTGATCCGGTTCAAAACAATTCAAACTCACTCTGGCTTAGCTTCTTTAGTGAGGTTACCAAATATTTTAGCACTTAATCGTGCTATTCTCTGAGCATACGCTAGCCCTTCTCTGGACGCCATTTTCCTTCTTATCAATTAATTAATTGAACCGAGCGAAATGACAATGAATATCCTTATAACGATGAATGTCGTTATCATCGCAAAATTGGGCAGAAGTGATCCCATTTATACACTATCTGGGCGCGCTTTGTTAGGAAACTCTTTAGCAGCAAATCAAGATCCTTCGTTGGAAAGCATTCATTTTAGGTTTAGTTTCAGTTTACAACAACTGACGTTTATTTTCTAGGAAGTTGAAGATTTTCCACCGAATCATTCGATTGTAAACGTATTTCTGCAACCATTCGAAGCCATGGCTACTACCAGCCGAAAATCTGAAGAAGGTTCAAGTGAGTCGATATCC
>CAUJGJ010000158.1:10000-15000 GCA_963170055.1 Halisarca cf. caerulea
GCAGCAGAAATACAGTGCTGATTGACTGAGGGCAAAGCCCGAGGTCATCAGCACTGTATTTCTCTGCTGTAGCACACCTGGACAGGATATAACTAATTTTTATCCTGGCAACCTTTCACTGTTGACTGTTGGTGTGTACAAGCTCATCTAGAGTTGATCAGTTTAGCCACTTATCAATGGACATCAAATAGGAAGTGTGCGTATATCAGTGACCTGTGCTACATCACAAATGTCAGCACACTTTATCCTGTGATCCACCCATAATTCACCCCCACAACTGGATACAAGTAGATGTATACATACAGTACATCTGTGCATTAGTGCATGCAGTAGTAGCATAGATGTATACTGTATGTACAGTACATCTGTGTTTTTGTACCGTACGTGCAGTAGGGCTTTTTGCCCAAATGTGGCTTGTACTGTGGATAGATACGGTGAGCCTCTGCTGACAGCATAACAGAAGGAACACTTGTTCTGAGAAAGCAGTTCCACATCCCCAACACATGTATACTGGGATAGTTCTGATGGGGCAAAATTCCACATGTATGTACGTACATACGTAGGAATAATTTCTCCTGATCTTACGTTTAGCAAGAGTCCACTGTACCTCTACTGTATGACTGCACGTACAATTCTGTACACCTTATACTGTATGTTCGTATGTACATTTGTGTGCATTCGACAGTGTACACTGTGTAAACAGTGTGACTGGGACCCAACCTCTTCCTTGCTTCAACCACCACAAACGTAGAGCTCCGCTGTACACCAAGTGTACATGTACGTACAGTAGTACGTAAGTACTGATATCAAATTTCCCTGATACAAACTACGTACACCTTTGATGTACTTCACTGCGGGCTACTCAAGCAAGGTTTATCATTTTGCGGTTGAAGACAGAAATCACGTGAGGTTGAAAACAGAAATCACATGATGTCTTTTCATCAGACCACCGCACCGCCGTGGTGCATGGTATCATCTGTACTATCAGTAAGGTTTTCGTTTGCAGTTGAAGTATTCCCTGCATTTTAAGTACTGTATATTGAACAGTGTTAGAAATAAGGAGCAAGTGTCAGATGGACAAATGTCCTAGCATCATTATTTTGGGTCAGACAATTTCAGATTTGCTCGAACATATTTTTGGAGAAGTACACATGTGCCACAGTAGATGTGCATCAACAAATAATGAAAGCATAAGTAGACATTCTCAGTACAAATGACTTGGTAGCATCACTGTGTGTGTGTGTGTGAAATAAACATGAGGTAGTGCTCAACAAAATGTTTGACCCAAACTTTTTTTGGGTCGGACAGAATGCCAAAATGGTCGGACAATGTCTGAATGCTGACCATTATTTCTAACACTGATTGAATGATTGTGTTGGAGTTCAGTGCATGCTTTAGTATGAAGCAGGATCATTTTTTGTAACTGAAACAAATGTCCTCCGAATGTACAGTAGATAAAGTATATAAGGCGACTTCCCCACATCAGAACATGTATGTTCGACATACTTCATGTATATTCAGAAAATGAATGATGAATGAGACTGCTGTTTGCTATTAGGCTCCTGCTGAGTCACACACGTACTGCGATATGTACATACATATTTCACACATGGAGACACGATATTTACAGTTTTCCTGGTGCACCACCATTGGTGTTTGGAGTACCTGTGGGTGCACACGTGTACAGTACAGTATGTAGTGGTAAACGTCAATGCTATGCTGTACATCTGACACAGTGCCTGTGTAAAGGCTGCCACTAGTTCATTGTGTACTGTGTATATGTACGTATTTCAAACACCAGTGTGTCCAGTTGACCTAGTATTTCAAACACCAGTGTGCCCAGTTGACCTATTATCCCACAATCACCAGTGTGCCCAGTTGACCTATTATCCCACAATCACCGATGTGTGTGTAAGTATGAGAGGCAGGAGAGACCATCTCATTTTCTGCTCCATTGATGCATGCAATTTCAAAGAATAGATTCTGTTGAGTATTATGCCGTCGACCTGGTTGGAAAGAACGTGCCACCCAGGCGCAACTAAGATGTACCAAATGAGAAGTGCTTACTATCAGGGTCACTTTTGGTACTGTGCATGAGGTACAGAGAGAAGAAGGGGTAGCACTACCTACCTAAAGTACACAGGCGTACAGTGGAGCGTTTTAACATGAAACTCAAGCGACTATACTGAAAATATTCGTTTTTTTTTTTGGAATTTCATGTCATCAGAACAATTACAAATAATAGGAGCATTGAAGGGGCTATTTGCTGCTTTCATGTTGTACGAAATTTTGTGTTAAGCATTTTTGTATTTATATCAGGGTTTTACTGTATGTACATACGTACACTATATTAATAATAATTTGAGTACAATAGAGCTTGGCTTGTAAGTGTGCATGCCATCCAGGGGCAACTACGTAAAGGTACTTACACTGTCAGAAGTGCTTACTATCAGTGTTACTTTCAGTGCTGTACATGAGGTAGGGAGAGGGAAAGGAGTACTTACTATCAGTGTTACTTTCAGTACTGTACATGAGGTAGGGAGAGAGCAAGGAGTATTCTACCTGGGAGTATGTACTATCCCAAGTACTCACTACCAAGCTTAAATGTACTTCTTTTCTTGTTTTATGAAGGATCGTTGATAGTCATCTGCTGAAAGATGGTATGATGAGAGCTTTGTGCAGCGGGCTGAAGAAAAACACATCAGTGCACGAGTTGAGGTGAGAGCCTGGCATACTGCAGTGGGTGGTGAATGATATACAGCGTGTGTGCATGCGTCCACAGGTACGTTGTGGATTCACGTTGTTGTTCATTCGTTGCTTTGATGTGCATACTTTACAGGTGCTTTGTGTGATATCCAACCATTGTACGAATATTTGCATCCAACATGTACTGCAGTACAGTGAAATCTCTCTAATCCGACTCTCTGTAAATGACCACACTGTCCAAACCGGCCACACTGTTTTGTCCCAAAAGTCTGCAAATTATTGGAAAACCTGTCTATTCTGGCCACCTCTCTAATCCAGCCGAATTTCATGGTCCCAAGGTGGCCAGATTAGAGAAGTTTCACGTACTGCTTATTCAGCTGTACTGTACATACTGCTACGGTATGTGTATAGTATACAGTATTTATATAGTATACAGTATGTGTATAGTATACTGTATGTGTATAGTAAACTGTATGTGTATAGTATACTGTATGTGTATAGTATACAGTATGTGTATAGTATACAGTATGTGTATAGTATACAGTATGTGTATAGCATACAGTATGTGTATAGCATACAGTATGCTATACACATGTATATACACACTACAGTACTAGATCCACACTACTAGATCCACACTACTAGATCCACACTACTAGATCCACACTACTAGATCCACACTACTAGATCCACACTACTAGATCCACACTACTAGATCCACACTACTGGATACACACCACTGGATATACGATATGCTGGGATACACTGAGAAACTAATCGAATGCGGTGAAAACCTCTTAAAACAAACTCCCTTTATAGTGTAAATTTTCTCCTAAGACAAAAATTATGTTTCAATTGGTATAGATTTAAGTTCTGTAAGATGAAATTCTCTTAAAATGAGCATTTAAGAGCGATTCCTTGAGTTTCGTCTTAAGCGGGTTCCACTGTACTCACAAATGAGAATTTACAAAAGTAAATTTAAACAAATTCTCGTTCTGACAATCTCACTAGCTCCAATGTAGTAGTAACATAAAGACCTGTACATACAGCACATAACAACCTCAACATACTGTGCGTATAGCATCTGTACCATGTATACAAGGCAGCACCTCTGCGTTATCCCTAACCTTGGTTGTTGTAACAACTGGACATTCATTATGGTTTCGACTGCTTATGCAAGTACTTAATAGGAGTGGAAAGGAGTTGAGTGTTTGTTTTGTAACCCGGGAGATCTGCTGTTGCCATGTTACCAGCCCCGTCAGTACCCCATCTCTACTCCTGAGTACCTACAACGGATTTGATGAAATCATATTCAGTTGCCTGCTTTAGAAACAGGGCATCCGTTTGTGTAGAGTGCACACGGCCATTAATTATCACAGCCGGACCATTGGCATTACTCCCAACCCATACTCACAGTGTCTCCGTTGAAATCCCAAAAAATGGCTGAATACAGTACATATACACTGTAGACTCCTGTTCTCTTGTTCGTCGTGTACCGTTTACGGGGAACCACCTGTAGTCCAGCACTCTGTGGGCAGCAAATGTACTAAATGTCAGATTACGGACTACAATAGTACCTCTTCTGAGAGACTACCCTTAGGGACTTGTCAAAGGCTGTCTCTCAAAGAGGTGGTCTCTGACAAGGGGAAAAGTTAATACAGAGAAACCTCCATAATCCAACACTCCATGGGACTCAAATTTGATGTCAGATTACAGAGGTTGTCGGATTATCCAGTGCTTCATAGTACAGTCAAACACAAGCATGGTGAGTGTATCTCAGAATATGGTCAGATTAGAGAGAATGTTGGATTATAGAGGTGTCAGATTACAGAGGTTCCACTGTATGGGGCATACTACATTCTTGAGCAGCAAGCCAGTCTTACGAAAGGGGTTGTCTTTCACAAGGGTGGTCTCTCAAAGGGGGTACTACTGCGTCATCATGAATTACGTTAGTGGTTCATGAGTTGGGATAGTACGGAAAAATTGTGGCCATCCATACATAAGTACATCAGGCATTATACAACTATAGGTAGTTTTTGGCTGTACACACTTGTTTTGCCCTACCTCAATCCGAAGTATGTACACTAATGTATACACAAATCCGTATTCCGCCATTTTGTATTTGCGTCATCACTATACATGTATGTGCAGTACTACTGCACTCCATAATGCACACATGCTATGGCAACTCGATAGAATGGACTTTCCCTTGCTGGTAGTGTTGTGGTACAAGTATAGGGTGGTCCTCTGTGCATCACCCACATGGTTGGTGGTTCTCACGAGGAGGTACTCCT
>CAUJGJ010000159.1:0-12500 GCA_963170055.1 Halisarca cf. caerulea
TTTTGCCAGGTATTATAGATATTCTGTGTTTTTTTATGTAATATGCAGTGATTACTTATTTAGTAGTTTGGCATAGGTTGAGGGCTGTATATATTGCATCTAAAATGCTGAGTCCCGAGGGTGAGTACATTTTATGTGCCATACAGCCCGAGTGCCTATGGCTTAACTATTCTAGCATCTCTTTGTGGACTTTGGGCTAGTGTTCTTGACTTCCAGGGATTCGACGAAGCAACGTGAACGCTAAAAATCGAGTTTTCGAAGGGAATCAGTGGTTAAAATCTCCCTTTCTCAACTATACCGTACTAACTTTACTTCTCGCGTTGGCAAAGATTGGCTTCTTTGGGGTTCAATTGGCAACATGTTTGTTCAGGAAGGGTCTTCAAGGAATTACATTGCAGAGAGGCATTTGCCTGAAAACACAAGTTTCCAAGTATAAACTCACGGCAAGTTAGACGCCCATGTTTTATGCATTATTAAATTACTGTATAATTGTACAATTACCATGATAACGGATGCTATCTGTACTTAAACATGCATGTGAGTGAGTATATGTAATAGTGTATAACAGTGTTAACTATGTGATTGCTTATTTTGCTTGTATTTAATGTGTGCATGATGTCTAGTTCTGTAATGTTGTTTATTTCGTGATACTGATTACGAGTATTTTCCATATGTGGTCACGTGCATATCAAATTGCTGTTTTTTTATACCTTGACAATGTACTTATTCACCTTGTTTTTCTTTTTGTTTAAAAATTCTTTCGGTCCCCCATCTATACCAGCCTTATGGCTGAACAGGTTACCGTAATAATGACAATGACAATGACAATGACTTGCAAGCATACAGTGCACGCACTCCAAGATGGTGACTACACCATGGTTCGCAGTTTTACTGGGCAGTATTATCTGTTACTCATTAAAGAAGACAAATATTTAAAGCAGGTGTTTTATTATGTAACAATAATAATTGGTACCATAAAAGTTTAAAAGTAATAGCAATTGTACCCTTGTTCACTCTCCTGTTGCAGAGATGGCCAGATCGAGTCAGGTACCAAAGTATGGTTTGGAGGTGTTATAGTTCTTTCCGTGATGTGGCTGACCGTATTGTCCAACAGCTTCTAATTGAATAACCATACTGTGCAAAACTTTACACCAGTGATTATTTCAGTCAGGAGGCTTAATGAATATAGTAAAACCCCGATACAGCGGAACTTATTAACAGTCCCTGCAGGGTAATTATGGAGGTTTCTTTAGAGTGATGCATGAATGCATGCCCACCCACATACACGCACAAAGACACGTACATACATCCACATGCATGCATATATACATGCACATATTCACACATACACCCCCCCACACACACATACACATGTACACACACACACACACACACACACACACACACACACACACACACACACACACACACACACACACACACACATACACACACACACACACACACACACACACACACACACACACACATGCACACAAACACACACACATAGGCACATACACATATACACACATTTGTAACTTGTAATTTGTTACTTGGAATACCACAGCCTGCACGCAGTACAGGCAATTGTGGTCCCCACTGTTGGGCCACAAAGGGGGCCAATGGGGTGAGCCCTAGACATCAATGAGTTAGGGACCCAATGGATCCATCCCAGATAGCCCCCTCATGCCTTCAGCAGTTGCCCATCTGTGAGGTTGCAAGCCTTACAACATAGGGAGGGCTGGGCTGCAGCTGATGAGCAATGGTGTATCCACCTAACTCACAGCAGCGTTGTGATTCCTAACTCTAAACTGGGTATTATTCAGGCTAATAGCATCTACGGCACCAGCCAATGACCAGCACCATACTAAGAGGAATACCCAAGTTATACTTTAAGTTTCCAGTGGTTGAGGCTGAGGTATGCATTAATTTTATATGCCTGTAAGCTGCTGAGTGTCCCAGTTTTCATCCCTCTCTATAAAAGTTCCATCTGATGGCAACAGGCGCTTCACAAGAGATTACTAACCAGCCACTCATGACAACTGGAGCTGCACACACACACACACACACACACACACACACACACACACACACACACACACACACACACACACACACACACACATGCACTAACGCACCTTGCACACACGCACGCATGCAAACACACACACACACACACACACACACACACACTAACGCACCTTGCACACACGCACGCATGCACACACACACACACACTTGTAATGCTTGTAATGCCACAGCCCGCAGTGCGGGCTATATTGTGGCCCCCTTGATGGGCCCCCAAAAGGGGCCAACTGGGGGGCGAGCCACCAGACATCAGTGAGGGAGAGACCCACGGGATATGGGCCCAGCTGCCCCCACTGTCCCTGATGGCCCCCTCGTGCAATCAGGGGTTGCCCATCTGTGAGGTTGCAAGCCCCACGAGATGGGTAGGGCTGGGCTGCAGCTGAGAAGCGGTGGCATGTCCACCTAACTCACAGCAGCAGTGATTCCCAACCCTAAACTCGGTAATATCCAGGCTAATAGCATCTAGGGCACCAGCCAATGACCAGCACCCTGCTAAGAGTCTGATAAAGAAATACCCAAGTCACATTTAATGTTTCCAGTGGTTGAGGCTGACAGGTATGATTTCACCTGTAAGCAGCTGAGAGTTCCAGTTTTCATCTTTCCAAAAGCACCACCTGCTGGCAACAGGCTTAAGTTCTTAAAAGGGATTACTAACCAGCCCCTCACACCAACTGGGAACACACACACACACACACACACACACACACACACACACACACACACATACACACACACACACACATGTGCAAGCACACACATGCACACATGTACGCACACACACACATGTACACACACACACACACACACACACACACACACACACACACACACACACACACATGTACACACACACACACACACACACACACACACACACACACACAAACACACGCACACATGTGCATGCACTGACATAAACACATGTGCAAATATGCATGTGCATATATTATATGGCATTGCATGCTTGTGTGTATACAGAAACTCGTAATGTACGCAGATACAAACGCACACGCAATAATACCCATGCATTAGACATGACTCATGTCAGTGCATGTAAGTATTACAATATACCTGGAAAATCGGGGATATACATGCACATTGCATAATATAATAGAATATATTTCTTTTATTCTCTTTAATTATTATATATTACACGACATTAAGTTTAACTTAGCACATCATCACACAATATAGGCTGAGCAACAAATGTTGGATGTTTGACGTTGTAATTTATATCATATATACTAATTTCCAATGAATATCTGACTCAGAAACATTATTACATGCATAGTGTCAAGAGCACTACCGTATTAGGCGCTAATTTTTGGGGATGTATATTTCGCGAATGAAGAACTTTATTGGCTTCAATTCAAGATTTTATAGTTTTGCGAATGGACCATTCCCTACACTATCTCAGACAATCATTCTGTGTATCATACAAAATATTCATGATTGAATTTTTGCAACTGCAAGCTCATTTGAGAAATTCGTGAAATATAAAGTCCTGCAAAAATTAGTGCCCATACGGTATATATAGCAATAATAAAGGTATATACATGCACACAAAATCATTATTAAATAATACTGTAATATAAAGACAGCCGTACCACTCAACTGCACTTGTGAGCCAGATTGTCAAGATCTGTCCATATAAATAACCAGTTCACTCTACTGAAGTTCATTGTATTTCCTTCAGAAGGGGCTGTCTGTGCAGTCGTAATACCTGTTTGGAAGGACAGTGCTTCATCAAAGTAGACACTATGTCTGGAAAAGGATTGATTTTGCTTGTGCTGCTCTTGGGAACAATGTTGTATCAGAGTAAGTACAGGTGTTAGGAACTTGCTGTAAGAATTTTACTTTGATCAAGGATGCTTCGAGTACTACATCATGCATTGAAACCAATTGGTGGTAGACGTACCCTTTAACTCTATTGTAACAGTTAACCTCTTCTCCAGTCCACAGCTATCATCAGTGTTCAGTATACATCTTTCATATTTTGGGCATGCAGTATTGAATTTTTACACTATAATTATTCTAGTTCTTAAAATCATGCACTTTGCAAATATAATGAATAAATTAATGCACCCTTTCACTGCATTAATAGGTGAAGGTAAACGGTATGTGTGTTATGAAGATGCAAGCTGTGAGGATGCTATGGGTATTGTCAGTAAGTTTTGCTGTGGTCGTATTGATGCAGGAAGTTACCGTCGGATTTATAAGGGTAAATTGAGAGGAGACTGTTATCGGTGGTAAGTGATCTTTTTATGGAGTATAATAGTCTTAGTTGACTGTATGATTAAAGGTAATGTAGCATACATATACGGCATACAAATCCTTAGGCTATAGCCATAGTATTAGCTATATGTGAACTGTAACAGTTCCAGTATGTACATATTGTTATATATATGTATATATATATTTCAAGGAAGAGAATAATTTAAAATAACATTGTATATCATAATAAATTTGCAAATACCAGCATTATTTGGTGATAACTGTCTAGTTGCATTGCAGCTTAGCTATAAGAAATAGTTGCTTAGCTATATATTACGCTTCTCAATCACCATAATAGCAACCACTTAATATTCTCTAGCATGTTAGCTTCATGTACAGCTGCAGTTGTTTTTATACACTTAATTTCAACTAGCTAGCATCAACTTGTCAAGTAGCTATATAGCATGTATTGCTATACTGTTGAATATTCTGCAATATCATGCACCATTGTACATATTGCTTCTCCTATACAGCTAGCACACCTCTGAAGTGTCAAGGACAACCAAAGCTATAGGACAAATCAACAATAATGTAGTTTGTAGACCCTTGTATAATCCTGCCATAGTTGATATCAGTCATAACTTAAAGTTAGAAAATCTATAATTAATTATACTAGTTGTGAACAAAGTTCAGAACCTCGCGGAATTGTGACACATGACATTAAGTGAATGATGTGTTTTGCTGCATGCAGTATAATTATGCATCCAACATTGTCACCCTTTATTCAATCCAAAAACACAAAATGATATGGATGATAATATACCCTTTCACGATGATGCACGATAATCAGGGGCATAGGAAGCATTTTTAAAGTGGGGAGGCCATACATGCAAGGGGAAGTTGTACTATATGTGCCATGGCCTCATTTGCATAATATATGTGTGTGTAAAATAACAGTACAATCAAAATTGCTATCATAAATTACAACAAATACTATAATTTATAAGCACAATCGTCTTCGAAAGTATTCATTTAAATATTCATCACTATGGAGGTCCCAAATAGTATCTGCAGTGATCAGGAGTAACCTAGGCTTCTTTTAGAATTGTTTTAGCTGCAAAACCCTGCAAATAGGGCTGCCTTTTATGATTGGGTCAAGGACATTGAACCAATCACAAAGAACTGAGTAGAGTGATGTCATTTTTGCTTTACCCCACGTGATATTAGTTCATTACGTGTGTCTCTTAAAGATGGCCTCAAGTGAGTCGGCGATTCAGATCACTGTGATTACAACAGATTACTGTTTATTTTGTGAACGAAATGCACTATTAAGCCTTATAATCTTTTAAGGTTAGGTCTTAAACCTTTAGAGAATATTATAGTAGCTTGTCATATCTTTTGCTGCAGCATTACTATAGAAAAAAAATTCACTGAGCTAGTTTCAAGAAGTGGGGCGGCCAAAGCTGCCCCAAACGCCCCTATTCCTACGCCTATGATAATATACTATAAATTATCATTATTTCATATTTCATAATGATACATATATGATAGTATACTCTTGACACTGTCACCCTTTTATCTGAGTGTAAATATGGACAAATCAGACACACTGGGTGATCTCTCATCGGACTAATCAATATAAACTGGGTCAAAAACCTGCCCTGGATTAACACCAGACACTGTTGTTTGAGTATCTTCTATGATTGTACACAGCATAGAGTAGCCTGGCGTAGCTCAGACCGGTACCCTATCTCACTAGATTAAGTATATAGCGTGAGCTTAGTACTGCAAGTACGAGGTGACGTCACTCCGATATGTACGTCACAAATGTCACCTGATATTAAATGGCTGTACAAGTGGCCGTTATAATTATCATGGCAAACTTTTATCACCTATTGTGTAAACCTTATGTTAAAATGACAGAATAAGAAGAATCGCCCCCGATCAAAGTGTCTAATTATTTTTAAAGTAATATAAGGACATTTTTGGACTTGTAGTCTCGGAGCCAAGGAAATCATTTAGGTTTAAAGTTAGTCCCTCTTTTAGTAGTCGTGTACGGAGCACCGTTAGGTGCTGAGAAAGTTTTCCCCTTGTTTGTGTCCTACACCCGTGCCCCCTCCAATCAGCGGGACTATTATTGTCGTGTACCCTTTCAATCAAAAAGAGATTTCGTGTCAAGAATTTCCGATGTTGGCCTTAAATGAGCAATATCCCAATTAAGTGTGTGGGATTCTCGATCTGAGTCCGCTACCAACCGGAAGCCACTGACGAAATTAGTAAGCCTCGCTTATGCTCGGTAATTATTTTCACTTATAGTGGTTGTTCAGAATTATTATTAGTACTGTAAACAGTGCATTCATCCTCTAGACCTAGATATAGTGTGACTAATGCATGCCTACACTTAAAGCGAGAACTTCACTGTATAGTTGCATGCATTGCCACTGCATGTGAAGTGCACCAATTCACAGTATAGCCATGTGTATGTGCTGTATCATACAATTTGTTCTCACTCCCTTCCTCTTATCACTGTTATTAAATTAAATAATTTATAGGTGATCGTCTTCTATTGTGAATGTCACCACACGCAGGCATCCTTTGACAAATGTACACTCCTTCTCCTTCCCTGGGAACTACCTGCATGTGAAACAGTATTCCTAAATACATCAATCATCCACATCACAGCTTTCGTTGAAAACTATCGAATTAATCTCTATTATGTCATCAACTGCATGCATGGCTTATGAGTGATTCCTTCAGTTTTACAAACACACACATGTGTATATACATGCACACACACATTTAATATTATGTAATCACTACATATGCGTGTATCAACATATATACGTACTTACACACCCTCACCTAGCAACACACACACACACACACACACACACACACACACACACACACACACACACACACACACACACACACATCTACAGTTTACACACATACACCTGTTTGCATGCACATCAACAAAATATGTATATTTACACACGTGTACACACACACACACACACACACACACACACACACACACATGTACACACATCCAGACAAACATCCATTGATGATTGAACACACACAATTACATAGCACAACACAAACATACACACATGGTTGGTTTGTGATATGCCGTACATCTGCTCCCTTACCCTAAAGAAGAACTTCAAAAGCAGTCAAAACTTAACTTCTTAAAATCATGCACTTTGCAAATATAATGAATAAATTAATGCACCCTTTCACTGCATTAATAGGTGAAGGTAAACGGTATGTGTGTTATGAAGATGCAAGCTGTGAGGATGCTATGGGTATTGTCAGTAAGTTTTGCTGTGGTCGTATTGATGCAGGAAGTTACCGTCGGATTTATAAGGGTAAATTGAGAGGAGACTGTTATCACACACACACATCTACAGTTTACACACATACACCTGTTTGCATGCACATCAACAAAATATGTATATTTACACACGTGTACACACACACACACACAAACACACACACACACACACACACACACACACATGTACACACATCCAGACAAACATCCATTGATGATTGAACACACACAATTACATAGCACAACACAAACATACACACATGGTTGCATGCAGTTTACACACATACACCTGTTTGCATGCACATCAACAAAATATGTATATTTACACACGTGTACACACACACACACACAAACACACACACACACACACACACACACACACACATGTACACACATCCAGACAAACATCCATTGATGATTGAACACACACAATTACATAGCACAACACAAACATACACACATGGTTGCATGCAGTTTACACACATACACCTGTTTGCATGCACATCAACAAAATATGTATATTTACACACGTGTACACACACACACACACAAACACACACACACACACACACACACACACACACACACACATGTACACACATCCAGACAAACATCCATTGATGATTGAACACACACAATTACATAGCACAACACAAACATACACACATGGTTGGTTTGTGATATGCCATACATCTGCTCCCTTACCCTAAAGAAGAACTTCAAAAGCAGTCAAAACTTAACTTTTGAGGGTTCAACTCAAAGTCAGGTCATGAGCAGATATTCCTTCTTTATTAGGGTATACATGAGTGGGTAATCCATGCAAATACTAATGACTCATGCTGTTACTGCAACTGTTCCAGTGATTACATACACACGTATTGCATGATCAGAAACTACAAAGCAGCAAGTTAAATTACAGTATGTTGTATGACTATTCACACATGCAGGACTGTATACCAGAACACACATATGTGGTAAAATGTGTACACCAGCACAATCATTCAAACAATCTAGCAGTTGTTGTCAATGAACGTTTTGGGACTGAAACGTTCTATGATTGCTGGAGTGTTTGAATGATTGTGCTACAAGAAGTTAGGGTTGTCCACGTGTGTGTGTGTGTGTGTGTGTGTGTGTGTGTGTGTGTGTTTGTGTGTGTGTTTGGTGTGTGTGTGTGTGTGTGTGTGTGTGTGTGTGTGTGTGCGTGTGTGTGTGTGTGTGTGTGTACATGTATGTGTATAATGCAAGGGTGCTAAACAAAATTTGTCCTGAACCCCATGCAATATGCTCACTGATTCATATTATATAACTCGAAGTAAAGTGATTAATTTTTATGATTACTGTTACTGTAACTGTTATATTTAAAACTTACAATCTAATATAATATCACCAATCATCTTGAAATTACTAATTATTGTTCAATTGGGATTTCTGCTGGAACTGATCTCCGTTTCTTCTTAAATTCTATTTTGATAGTGATGGTAATTTTTGGCCATCCTCTTTTAGCTCTAGTTCCTTCCAGTGATCTCCTTGATCTAATCTCATCCTCAATGGGAGTTTCAGGTGGCAAGCTAGTATCACAATCAAAGCATTCACATTCTCCCTCTTCAGATCTGTGCCGAGGGGTGAAGGGGGAAGAAAATAAATAATATCTATTGTGATTCTTGCCAAAAAATATATTGATTGGAAGCCCATGCAATGCAAAGTAAATTTAATAATAATGAACTCAAGCTTGTAATTGTTAATACATGCTTTAATCTTGTGGGTGATGCACAATGTGTATACTGTCAATGTGTTGAGATCTACAAGTTTGTATGCATATATACTTACTTCAATATTCCATCCACACAGAACAGTCTTCCACATTCAACATCACACAGGCGAGCTGAAATGCACACATGTGACAATCAAACATTAGAATTAAATTGCATTTCTTATTTTGCAGTGTGTGTGTGTGTGTGTGTGTGTGTGTGTGTGTGTGTGTGTGTGTGTGTGTGTGTGTGTGTGTGTGTGTGTGTGTGTGTGTGTGTGTGTGTGTGTGCATGTGTGTGTGTGTGTGTGTGTGCACGTGTGTGTGTGTGTGTGTGTGTGTGTGTGTGTGTGTGTGTGTGTGTGTGTGTGTGTGTGTGTGTGTGTGTGTGTGTGTGTGTGTGATTGGGTCTGCATGTATATATACATGAGTAGAATTATTTATATAGCAACTTGACATAATAGTATAGTTTACAATAATTTTACTATTATAGTACTCACCCAAGTAGCCAGTATCAGTGTCAGTTTCAGTACTTGGGGTTTCTGAACTCCCAGTTGGCAGACAGTAGGAGACCAGCACCAGGCTTAGCAATACAAGGACTGTAACCTGCATGCTCAGAATTTCTTGATTCAATTTAATTAGCAAAGTTTTGTGGCCTGAAGCAGCTCAACTAATTTAATAGCAAGTGTTTCACTTATATAGGCTTTGCTTGCTTAAAAATCACTTCCGAAATGACACAGTTATAAAGGTGTATAGGTCATATATATATATATATATATATATATATATATATATATATATATATATATATATATATATATATATATATATATATATATCAGGCCTGGAGCCAGGTTGAAATATGGGGGGGTTCTTTTGGACCAAAATGGAACTCTTCGCTACGTAAACGGCCATTGTGGTTGATTACGTTTTGCTGGACAGACAATCTGAGATTGAAGTATTTGGATACTAGCTTTATTTCAGGGATTGATGGAGTATATAGATTAATCTAAAAATTAATTGTTATAATAAGTTCTCATGAAATAAGGCTAGAATGTCTGTTTTACTTTCAGTGTTTTTAGCCAGGTGGAACTGGCTTCCAAGTGGGGGGGGTGCTTCCGCACCCCCCGAACCCCCCCTGGCTACGGGCATGTATATATAGATAGATAGATAGATAGATAGATAGATAGATAGATATATAGATATATAGATATATATATATGTATATATATAGATATATATAGATATATAGATATATATTAATGTCCTGCATTATGTCCCGAAACCAACCACCTGGTGATGTCGACTGCAACTACATCGCCTGATCCCTGTAACCGCATACGGTACCCGGTTCCGCTGCCTGCCTTGGATGAGATAAGGCATAAGTTCCTTGCAGCTTATAGCCCCAAAGTGCTTTAAAGCTGGCGGAAGGCCAGGGTATGCGGTATCAGCTAAGCCCCTTACCTGCTCAGGAAAGGGGGGGACTACACTACACAATTGACTCCCCTGAATGATGTCCTTACCCTCATGGGATGAGCACCCAGGCAGATTTGAAGTGCAGTGCTGTCAAAGCACAGCTATATGTATGACAAGGAATCAGGATGTTGTTAATGATATGATTCCAGCAATGGGATCTATTGAAGAACCTATCCACTTGATTTGTCTATAACATCCGAGTAGATTAATAGTGTATTACCCTTGACATCATTCCTAGGGATATAAACCCGCATGCTTTGGGGGATGAAATGGAAACCCATTACCATACCGCATACCTTTGGAGCCTGATCACATCGACGTTGTCGATGGAGAAGTGGTGCCACCTCAGGGCTAGGCAGGGAACCAGATGCCCGCACATGACTGGGTAGAATAGTTGCACATTTGGCACAGGCCATCTGTGAGAGAGAAGGACTAAAGAGACCATGCATGTAACTGACAATGTGATGGGTATAAATATACAGGGTGATGGACACATGTATAGTGGTACCCTGGGTGCATGAATTGGTAGTGCCATCCCCTGGGGCTGGGAGTGTGGGAGTCTTTTTGACAATGTCAAAGGGATGTTGCTATGGACGCTGAAACAAGGGCTGCATATGGCTGGTGAGCATTGACGTACGAGGTTCGCGCATCATTTGCGGGTGGCCCCGAGTGACGATATGTATGCCATTAAGCGCCCTGGCTGCGTCTAACACTATACTACGTATAGTTGTGGCTGACCCCAATAAGGGGTAAGACTAATAACTGCACCACCACTCGGGGCACCATTACGTCCATTAACCTTGCTTAACCGATGGTTAAGCTACATTATATATATATATGTATATATATATATGTGTGTGTATATATAATATTATATATATATATATATATATATATATATATATATATATATATATATATATATATATATATATATATATATATATATATATATATACATATATATAATATTATATATACACACACATATATATATATATATATATATATATATATATATATATATATATATATATATATATATACATATATATATATATAATATTATATATACACACACATATATATATATATATATATATATATATATATATATATAATATTATATACACACACATATATATATATATATATATATATATATATATATATATATAATATTATATACACACACACATATATATATATATATATATATATATATATATATAATATATATATATATATATATATATATATATATATATATATATAATGGCTCACGGTGGGATAGTGCCATCTGCTCACTGTTTAACTTCAAGTGCTAACCTACTGAGCCACCAGCACCCCTAAATATCAATCTATCAATCAATGAATTAGCCACATGCACATGGCATTAAGGCAAAACTTGTGTTTGTGTGTGTGTGTGTGTGTGTGTGTGTGTGTGTGTGTGTGTGTGTGTGTGTGTGTGTGTGTGTGTGTGATACATGCATACATTATACTAAGTCATCATTTACAGGAGTCACCATCAGCTCATGTGTGCATCATGATATAATAATTAATATTCACAAATTAATAAACAACAAGGTACGTACTAACATGAACCTGTGCAGAATCCATGTTGAAGAAAAT
>CAUJGJ010000159.1:22500-27500 GCA_963170055.1 Halisarca cf. caerulea
ACAGACACTTTCAGTGAAAGTAAAAATAATATTGGGGCCGCCTTCCGGCAGCCGAAAAACAGCATTTTTCAGCATTGCTTTTCTTCCTTTGAGAGACAGTTACAGTTATATTAATAACTTCGTAGCAGCTAACATATGTGTAATTTAAATCTGATATATATGCAGATTCAAACTCCCATCTATTTGCATTTAGAGGAAAACGTCGAGTAAATGTGCAACTTCTCAGCGACGGCCATTTTGTCATTTTTCTCACGGGCAGTTATGAATACCCTGTGGTCTTCTGTATATCAACACATGCATGAGAAGACAGTGTACTTGTCTATAATCATGCGGCTGTCACATATAATGAATCTATAATAATTGCATATTATAAGTATACGTATTTGCAATGTATTCAGCAGCATGCTATTCTGCATGTACAAGAATGTGGTACCGTCAATAGAGTCCAAAGCTATGATAATTATATAGTTGAAGATTCGATCTTGAACCATGCATTGGTATACTGTCCTTAACTACCCGTTAGGGACTTTCCAAGGGAAAATACCACGATGTAATGCATCTATATATAATTTGTTTATATTTAGATATGCATTGCATCATGTATATAATTGTGCATTGTACTTTCCCTTGGAAAGTCCTTATAGCTGGTATATACGTGGCTATAGTTATGATTTAAAGGACAGCACCAGTGGCTCAATTACGATCGAATCTTCAATTATTATTATCATTATTATATAATTTTGTTAAGAAGTTCCTGCATGCCCATCATGCATGAAAGCACTTCATTGGCCCACCTTTCTTGTAATCTCATAATATGTACATATAGCTGTATAATAAATGTACTGTATGTATATAGCTATAGCAGCTGCTTATTCCAATATACAGTCGAACTCTGTGAGTAACTAGGTTAGTATATAAGTACTCCATGGTCAGGATATAATATAGTAAGTATTCATTGTTCTGCAGACTGTCCTTATACCTCCTTAAGTCAATATTGACTAGCAGGGATAACGTTTGTGAAAACCATGAGCCTCTGTATAAGACAACTCATCATCATCATCTTCACTGTCTACAGACTGCTATAGTAGTACCAAAAGGTACATTCACAATAATTACGCAGACATAAATGTAGAATTAAGCACAATTGTGGCACTTAAAAGGAAAAGAGAGAATCTGAAAATGCATGGTACCACTTCAAAGTGCTGTGGGGAAGGTGAAAAGCTACCACTAAAGGCACATATAGGTGTAGTGATGGACAAGTTCATCTGGACCAACGTTGCCAACATCTGATGGCAGTTCTTGTTGTTTGATCTACTAATCAAAGTCCTCCATGTCTATGTGGGAGTCACCAACAGGAAGGGAGTCTACGCTGCACATTCTCCCCACAAAAGCAAGAAGAATAACAAATGCAGTGCATAATTTCACTGTTCATTGGATCAATTTTAATTTTATCTTTCGATAACTGAGAATTGATATCAGCATCAACTGATTTTTCATGGCCTTAAAGTGGCTTATTATGATTGTATCCTAACCACTTATCATGTGCCATACAGATACATGGATGAGATTTCACCATGCAGTAACATTGTATTTGAGCGAAAGATTGTGACACGTATGTATATGAAAACATGTTTCAGGACTGAAACACTTGCAAAAAGTTTCAGCAATCCCCACCTCTCACAAGTACAATATTAGTATCGTTTACTCCCTCATCCCAGGAATTGTTTTCTTTTATGTTCCTGAAGTCCTGCATACTTCTATATAGCATGTGAATAGTGTGACCATAAATACTTGGGATATACCTGTCAGACATGAAGAAAGCTAAACAGCTCATGATCAGAGTGCGCCCTGCTCAACTTTGATGATCTCCCTTGTGTAGCACAATGATTAGTCTATACATAGACATGCACTGGTGCTTGGAATGTTGTGGACTTACAACTCTGTACAGTAGTACTCGGTGCATGTAGAGCCATATGCATGCAAAGTACACCAATTAACAGTATAGCCATGTGTATGTGCTGTATCATACAATTTGTTCTCACTCCCTTCCTCTTATCACTGTTATTAAATTAAATATTTTATAGGTGATCGTCTTCTATTGTGAATGTCACCACATGCAGGCATTCTTTGACAAATGTACACTCCTTCTCCTTCCCTGGGAACTACCTGCATGTGAAACAATATTCCTAAATACATCAATTATCCACATCAATCACACCTTTTGTTAAAAACTATCAAATGAATTTCTATTATTTTATCAACTGCATGCATGGCTTATGAGTGATCCCTTGTTATTCTACAAACACACACATGCATGTGTACACACACATTTAATATTATGTAAATACTATATGCATGTATTACCGCACGTACTTACACAACCCTCTCCTACCAAAACACACACACACACACACACACACACACACATACACACGCATACACACACGCACACGCACACACACACACACACACACACACACACACACACACACACACACACACTGTGTCCACACTTCGAATTCGAAACATGAACACAATGGATTTGAGAATTTTGCTGGACATTTAAAGTGTGATTTTCTACATGCATCTGCCCTAGCTCCAAACACATACACGTGCATGTACACACACACACACACACACACACACACACACACACACACACACACGTACACACACACAAACACAAACTCAAACACACACACATATACACATACACAGAACCTGCTAACTCTTATAAATCTACCATGAGGTTTCAAACAAAGTCACACAATGCAATACAATGCCATCTCATTAATCAGTCTGCATGCACACAATGTCATAGAATAATATAATATGAGAATGAGTCTATATTACTGTATCAGTTACAATAGTTTAATTGATTAACTGTAACAGTTAGTTGCATAATATTGAAGATTAAGTACAAACTTTAAATGTTCGTTTGCACAATAAACAACTCAGCCAATTTCTAAAGAAGCAACAGAGAATACTTTGTCCCTGGCCACGGTACGAAATCCTTTAGTGTACATGTGAACTGTGTCAAAAGCCATGGCTACATTCTGGACCGATTCTATGAATTCAACACCTTCGGTATTGCCTTCCAATGGAACTTCAAAATTGACTTTCATGTCAAAATCATCTTGTCCTATTGCTTCAATGGATATTTTCAGTAGAGCCTGAGCAATAACCAGACTATCAGCAAACAAAGGTGATAAGCGATAGCCCGTCTCTTCAAACTTGACGGTCCTCCTCAGAATGATGTACCCTACTATCTCCATCTTCTCATTGAGTGCCACGAAGCTTACATCACCAATGGCTATCCATGATGCCAGCAACATTTGGCGAGATGCATGAAAATGCTCTTATCATACACTCAACTAGCTTGCCAAAATCTACTTCAGATCCAGGCACAATCTTTATTCCCATTGGCAGACAGACATCGGAGAGGGCCACAGAAACATTGTCAACTGTTGCTGCATATCGACGATTCACCCATACTCCACTAAAGCTATTCTTCGCATATGTTGATTCCATATTCACAACAGAGTATAGTCCAATGTTACACTGTTCTGAGAGTGCACTAGCTTCAAAGGCATACTTCCACGTGCGGAGACCGTACCCTTTGCCTCTGTGTGGCTTTGCAACAATATAATATCCCACAATGGCGTAATCTTCACCGTACTTGACGATTGCAAGGCAACTAACACGCTCACCATTCAGTTCACCAATGAAGAAATATTTTGGTGAAATCTAGGTAAAACAGGTACAGTAACTCTGCATCGTTAACTCTTGGACCCCAACTTTCCAGGTTAGTACTATTTACAACCCAGTGGAAATCATCCATACAGTGAGTTGGCAAAATGAACAACAAATGAACTCATTTTATTAACAAACCTTTCTTGATCTATATCTACCTAATAGTATCTATCTATCCTTAGACACAGGTTGTTTTTTATACCCTTCAATTATTTTTTAAGGACTTGCCACAATGTCTGAACTTTTTACTGTTTTCATAACATTCTCAGGGAATTTGTAAACAAAGCTTGTTATGATGGTAATTTGAGATGATTATATTGGATACCTGGCCTAAATCTCAGGGGAACCAAAACCCATTTCAGCTGCAATTTGTCTTTTCAAGTTGCAAGAACAAATCCCAACCCTGAAATATTGCTTATTGGGCTAATAAATTGCCATTGGTTCAGTGGTAGAGTCGACAAATTTTGTGAACTCTAGCTGGTAAGGTTCACAAATTTGTTGACTTTACTCTGTTTTGCATTCAAAACACGTGTATTTCAGGGGACCTTGAAAAATAATTGAAGGGTTTAATAAACAACATGTTCCTAAGGCTTATATATAATTATAATATATATATAGGTGCATTACTGGTAATATGATATGCAAGTCAGTTACATACTTCCTGGCATCTTTTACCACAAAAGTGGATGCATGCCATAAATTCTTTGTCACCAAATGTGGGGGGATGTGGGTAGCCTACCCAATTATTTCTACTAACCATTAGCATTACGCTTCCTTGCACATTATTATATCTCTGGTTGAGAATATTCACCATCAAGGAGTTGTTTCGTCATTCAACACACAGCAAGCCAAATCTTAAATGAGAGCTGAAAGAATAAAGCAGTATCAGAAACCTCCTACCAAAACTTCCTGTCCAACTGTAGCATATGCAATGCTGCAGTTGTGCAGTTCAACTAAAGCAACAAAAGGAAGCATCTCAATTATTGGTGGCGATGTCAATTGAATTAACGAAATGGATACACTGTACAATTTGAAGTCAAATTCCAAAGATGCTGTCTCTCTTTGCCTTGCCCCTGAATGATTGACACTAGCGCTTCCCCGTTTAAAACATTATTACTCTTAACTTACAAGCTCTTTAAATACTACAATAATAATCAATTAAACATTCAAGTGATAGGTAATAATAAGGCTAATGGATATACAGTAGTGTAAAGTAAGCATGCACTATAATGTATTGCACAACACAG
>CAUJGJ010000160.1:5000-10000 GCA_963170055.1 Halisarca cf. caerulea
ACATGAATTAATGTATAATATTCTTATTACTGTTACATATACTCTTAGTTGAATCTGAGGTAATTATATAATATGCTGTCGCAGTATGCATATAACATATTATATGCTATATCATTGTACATTACATAATATTATGGCTATCTATCCATATAATATACCTTGGGATTGCATACACATTGTGTGTGACACTGAGTACTGCTGTGCCAATATAGACCATAAGAAATCCATGTTCATATGTTTGTACGTAGCAAGATTTGTTGCTGAAGTAAAATTTGAAATGTACCGACTCCTGCTGTGGCTGCATATGTAGTGATATATCATTAACTTATACATGTACATGTATATGAATATTGAAGCATATGTAACGTGTACATAATATATAATACGCTGCAATTAATAACTTCAAATTTAGCTTAATTATCATTCAATTTTAGTTACTGCATTGCATTATTTTATCAAGAAAATTATCATACTTTTACAAAATATTATAACGATAACAATATATATTATTATGAGAGCAGGGATGCTTGGTTTATAATTATAATACATTTCAGGTATACCATAATGATAATAATAGTATTAATATATGTTAGACTTTGTGCACTATAATAATATTATATGTATTTACTCTTGCATGACTCTTAGTATTCAATTGCATTTTGCTCATTTATATGGTCATGCTGAACATCAATTATGCTGCCAATTGTTTTGATGTCTGCAAAACTCTCCAAGTGAGGGGTAGTTGGAGTTTGCACATGTGCCACTGAAGACAGATTCAAAGTAGCATCGCTGATAGTGCATCCCTGAACCACTGTACCGTAAAACTGCTGCACCACAGTGGAATGTGTACTGACATGCTGTGATTTCATGTCAACTTGGACCGGAGATAAACTCGGCCCATCTTGAATATCTGCCAGTTGCCTCGTTAATTCATGTGCATCTGGTCTTGCATCAATTTCATACTGAAGACAGCATTCTATGAGGCGCTCCATTTGCCTCTCGTCATCTGACAATTCCATCAAGCAATGGCGATATCGATGAAACTCACTCAATGGTACCTGGTGTCCATTATCAATTCCCAGTGCATATGTAGGTTTGGGAAATTTGTGTGACAACGTATGCACACACAGTACACCAAATGAGTATATGTCCAGCTTTTCTGTAATGTCACGGGAATCGTGGACTTCTGGGGGCATGTAGGAGTGTGTACCGTGTGCTGTTGAGGCTTCAGCTCTACTGTCACCCAGTACACGACTTAGGCCAAAATCATTCACTTTTACTGTGTAGGAGCCAGACACATGCTCCTTCATAAGAATGTTATTAGCTGTGAGATCGCCGTGTATGACCCTCATTTCACTATGTAGATACTGAAGGGCTTCTGCAACTTGCCTCAAAATGGAGAGTTTCGTTACTAGTGGGAAAAGGCAACCAGGATTGTTGCTATTCCTCACTGAGTTGAGATGGCCGGTGAGATTCATATTCATCAATTCCACTATGAGGCATGGAACAGCACTACCATTCTGGAAGTAGTAGCCGTACAATTTCACAATGTGCGGATGATTGAATGAAGCCCAAGTATCACACTCTTGAAGAACTTTCTTCAGAAGCACATTTCTCTCTGTGTCTTCAGCTGGTGTAGAATGAAGCTTCTTGATAGCACACTTATAGCTTAATACTTTGCCCTCATAGACCTTCCAAAAGGATCCCCGTCCAAGCTTTTCAAGCCTTGTTACATCATTGGAAGAGTAGAGTGTCAAGTTAAGCAAACTAGAAAATGAAGCAAATTCATTCGTCACAGATATAAAATAGATGCATGCACTGATTATAATCACGCGTGTAATGATATCAAAAGTAATTCAAGCCATACATGTATGCATGGCATTGCACAAAAACATTGCATCTCTATTCAGTAAACATGCGGCTAGACACTCTATACTAATGCACACCAGTACGTGTGAACATATGCCAATGTGCACATGCATGCACGCAGAAAAGCACACATGTACGGCACACATACTCATGTGCGTATGCATGTATAGTGTACATGCATGAACACAGACACGCACACGCATGCACTCACACACACACACACACACACACACACACACACACACACACACACACACACTGCACAAAGGCCGCACAAACCATAATGGATAATGAAGATCATTATAATATTATATGCGCATTATACACACACGTTCGCTTGATCACATACATGTCAATAATAATATTATACATATTAATACAACAACACACTAACCCTGCATCAGCAGTCATAGGAAAAGTAGTTGTTCCCATGCCATTTGTTTCTGATGCACCTTCTGATAAGGTTGAGGGATCATCCATCATTATCTGGGAATGTACCAAATTTAGCATCATGCACTACATTCAATGCCATATACAAAATGAAATTTTATTGAATGATACATGTAATTTTCCAAATTACCAGCTCTTCTGTTTCTTGGGCATTAATAGTTTGTACACAGTGATGTCCCTTGTGTTTCCTCTTCACGCACACAAGTACAACAGTCACTAGGACAGTACATCCAAAACAGAGTGGAAGCAATGCTATTGTGGCCCAAAGAGAATTTAGCTGTGAAGCAGATGAATCTAAAGGGTTGGAAAGGTGATGGGAACTAGTTTTTTTTACTGGAAACTTTAATTTATACACAGAAATGCTCAAATTAAAGGCACAGGTTTGAAGAGTCCCAGTATAATATAATATTATAAAATTAATATCAGATAGTTAGAAAGCTAGTGCTAGACTAAGTTGAAACTTGTTACTATGCATGGGCTGCATCTTAATTGGAACCAATCAATAAAGTTAATTAATAATTATTATAATACTATTGTGGACATGGCATATAATTGTATAATCTTAACTTTGCCACTGCAGTAAGCATTCAAATTAGTAATCATTAAAATATAATACACTCACATGTCTTTGATGTAGTACCATTCACAAATATACTGTACATGCCAACCCCCAATTCTGTAACTGCTGCCACACGCACAGCATATGTAGTGCCCAACTGCAAGCCAGAAATAGGGCTACTGGTAACATTGGTTCCTGTGTTATTCACGTTGGTGTTTTCACTGCCGGCGCCACAACATTCATACTGGATGGAGTAACGAGATATTTTGAGTCCTGGATCAATTGTGGGAAGAGTCCATGACACAACTAATATTCCTGGAACTGAAGAGGGTGATACAGACACATCACCTGGGGGAGGGGCCACTGCAATGAAGGAATAGAAAGTTTATCATATAATTGTGGGCATGAGATTGGACTATAATGATTGCATGGACATAAAACATAAAATCAGTAATATACAAGTCATGGTGTAAGTGAATAGAATCTATAAATATGTACCATATAGCGGAAAACTTTCACGGCATTAGTTTTCATGAATCACAGTATAATATATAGTTTTTGCGAGTTTTATTTTTGCAAAGTGAATTTTTATTTGTATTTTTCATGTTTCCAAGTTGTTTGCATCTATTTCCAGACCGTTTTATGTTCGAATCGTGCTTTCACTGGAATAATATCTATTTTGACTTGACTGTATAATATTATGTGCTTTGTGCATGATGTGGTCATGTCTTGCATATACCTCATATGTTAAAGAGTAAACATAAAATATCCACTAAGTTTAAACACGTATGTTTTTATTATGCATTTACCCTGTATGCCTACAAAATATTCATTAATTTAAGAGTTGCAATGTATTTTCTAGTAGTTGTGCTGGCCAAGAGATGAACGGGGAGTTCATATACATGCATGGCATTGTATACAATAATAATTTTATTTACATGGTAAGCACCAGTTCACCTCATTGACATTGTAGTCATTGACGTTATAATCTCGGAGTCAACATTACGATCTTATTAATTGGAGGTATGCATAATTACAATAGACACTGTGGACATTATGCATAAATTTAGCTAGACTAAGTATTTAATATTGACTTACTACTGAATGTTGAAGCAGTCACAAGTGTACTGTCCTTGCTTGTCCCCAGTTCAGTATTAGCCACAACTTCTACTGAGTATTGAGTGCCTAGTTTTAGCCCAGATAACACCTCAAAATTCTCAAACTTCACATTCTTTGTAAAGGTCACATTAGAGTTATGTGCTGTGTATTTTATTAGATAGAAGATATGGAGTTCCGGATCTACTTCAGGAGGGATCCAGGACACATTTAACTTCCCTTGCTCCATAATAGCCTTCGCTGTAATATTCAATATAGGACATGGTGCTACATTTTTGAGACATGATACGAAGGCAGAATATGAGCTGCAATAATTATTCAACTTTCATAAACATATTATACAAGTATACACACCCTAAAGCCAATAATCACAATTTTATACACATGCATGCAACCTGCATGGAACATACAGTATACATATATATACACACAACAGGTTACATAGTAATACAATTATAATATTATTATATATCTAATTTACTTACTAGTACATTTCACAAGCCTTATATAGTATTTATTCATGGGACAATTAACTTACGTCCCAATTTCAAAACTTCACTAGCAGGCCCACATCCAATTGCAGATACAGCCTTGATACTGATTATGAATGAGTCTCCCTTTATAAATCCCAGTACAAAGTGCTCGTGAGTGGTAACTACTGAGTTTTTCATAAGGTCGTTCTTTACATAATTAATCCTGTAGTATATTATTGGTGTGTCACTCTCAGGATATCTCCAGGTGATGTTTGCTCTGAGGACATTAGAGTTGTCTGGATGAGTTTGCAGCGAATAAAAGAATCCATGTACCTTCTGCGGGGCTGTAGATTGAATTTAAATTATATGAAATACATTAATACAGTATTATTATGTGTGTAGCTATTTAAGTGTAAATAATAAAACTCAGTAGCTACACACAGCATTGTTTGTTTCTTGTATAATCACAAACTGCATGAGTTAAAACAGCCCAAAAAGTCATTCTTCCATGGATTTGCAAACTCCATAGTATA
>CAUJGJ010000161.1:12500-15000 GCA_963170055.1 Halisarca cf. caerulea
GAAGGAATTATTTAGGACCTCAAGCTGTGTCCTTTGTAGAGAGGCTTATCATATCATGTCGTCATTTAGAAGTGTCCACTATCGGAGGTTCTACTGAGTTCTTCCAGGGATATTGTATTGCTGCATGTCTTATTCAAGCCATAAGGTTTCAATTGCTGCCTGCCACGATGTTGTATGTCTCTGTGGAGTTCAATACACTAGCCAAATACTAACATTTTTGAAATCATACCATTCAGTAGCTGACTGCTACCAAGTTACATACACACACACACATATATATAGGGTTATGTTAATATGCTTACATTACTGCATATTATATTTTTGGGCGAAAACAAATTTGCACTAAAGTATGGCAGCCATGTTTTCCACATCAATCCTACATCTGGAGTACTACTGTACTCCATAATGGACACAAATCGTACATTTACAAGTATAATTATGCAAACTGATATATGCACTGTATATATATATATATATACAGTGTAACTTCTCCAAACCGAACACCCTCGGGACCAAAGAAATGGTTCAGTTTAGAGAGGTTTGCGGATTAGAGAGGTTCTGTATGTACAGCAAATATAGAGAGCAAGATTTGAAAACACGTTCAGTTTAGAGAGGTTTTCAGAATACGGAGGGTTCGGTTTAGAGAGGTTTCACTGTATATATATATATATATATATACGTATATGGAGATTTGAATGTGTCTCTGCAACATGTCTATATATGGGCACACAGTACATTAGTATTGACCTGGGCTATATGGAGATTTGAATGTGTATTCAGTGCAGAGTTTTGTATGTGTGTAGATAGCTATATTAGATACAGTGCACATAGACAAATATGTATGTATGTATGTGTGTGTGTGTGTGTGTGTGTTGTGTGTGTGTGTGTGTGTGTGTGTGTGTGTGTGTGTGTATGTGTGTGTGTGTATGTGTGTGTGCATGCATGTGCGTGTGTGTGTGTTTGCGTGTGTGTGTGTGTGTGTGTGTGTGTGTGTGTGTGTGTGTGTGTGTGTGTGTGTGTGTGTGTGTGTGTGTGTGTACAGTAAATGCTGCTACCCTCCTATAGTTGGAACACTAGGAGAGCTAAAGTCCTGAAAACGCACAAAAATGCATTCAATTCGACATAAGAGGAGAGAGGGGGCGGGATGGTATGAATGCATGTATGCAGGACAGATGGAGGCATAGTGCCAGTTGTGCATGTAGCAAGAGGGAAGAGAGTGAGTTGAATGACATCACACGCACACACATTGTTGGGATCTTGTTGAAAAATCCAAGAACATACTAAACATACAAACGCATGTGCTCTACCCCTCCCCCCCCACACACATCCCAAAGAACTACATATATTAAATTTTGGTAAAGGAACAGTTTTGGAAACTTACACACATATATATGCATGTAACACACACACGTACACATGCATGCACACACATGCACATGCACATGCACAGATACATAAGCATACACACACATGCACGCACGTGCACACACACACATATACGCACGCACGTACATACGCATGCATGTACGCACACACGTATGCACGCACACGCACACGTACACGCACACACACACACACACACACACACACACACACACACACACACACACACACACACACACCTGATATGACAATACACGAATCTCTCTGTCTCCACTTCATGTCTTGGAAGGCAGCATCAGCCAGTGCAAACACATGTGGTGGTCGTTCAAACAGCTCCCTATTTCTATACTCCTCCACCATGGCATCGTTGTAAATGTCCAGCTCTCTGTAAGGGTTAACAGACACAATCGTCTCCCCTATGTACGTATAGATCTTGTTTGCTTCGAATCTCTTCTGCAAATTGCCCATGAACGCCTCCTCGGACACCTCATCCATGAGGATGAAGTCAGGCTTGCCGAAGTTGAGACCTTCAAACTGTGTCATGGTTTCTTTTCTTCTTCAGACACACACTGAGAAAGGGTCTTCCTCGTTTCTTATGAACAACTGTCAAAACTGAGAAAGAAGAATTAAGGAGGTTATCGTAATTCTCGTTTGTTCGGAACATTCAGTCAACTCTTTCTACAAATAAGTAGGAAAGAAAATGACTGAACTCCGTGACTCTCCAAAACATCCTAGTACATGTCAATGCATTAGATTAGGCGGGAAGAAATAGGAACTGCTTTCCAAAGGCAGATATAATTAAATTGCCGCATATTGTGGAAGAGATGTGTGTACAGAGACAGAACGCGAAAAACAACTCACAAAAGATCAACACAAAATCCGCGCGAAATATGCGGTGTTCCCAGCTGGCAACTGCAAGCTGTACCGTTCGCAACGATAAGCCGTTGAGTGCTTACAAACCTCTTCAATTTGTCAGTGATATATTTTCACAATACGAGTATCAGGTGTAAGTGCCGTCCAAATATCTTCACATACATAAAATACGTACGTACATACAAGTCAAGCGCTCCATATTTGAGCAGATCCCAAAAGATACTCTAGGGGCCGGAGTCTCCAA
>CAUJGJ010000161.1:22500-25000 GCA_963170055.1 Halisarca cf. caerulea
CCCCTGCTTTGTGTTCGGGGACATAGAGGTTAGTATGTATGTTGTGTGAGTATTGCTACAGTAACAGGTAGTCTGTTTTGTACGCCACAACTGTTTTTGAGCTAGACTAAGTGGTGAGATTGCATTGTCTTAGTGTACTCTTTCACATGTTTAGTGGGCCTTGTCATGTGAAGAAGCCATCACCAGTTTACTATCCTATGTATTATGCCAGGGTGGTGTCAGGTATAGTTGGCAGCTGCATACTTTTGAACCCCGGGCCTAATAGGCGTAACAATATAGAACCTGGTCCCCTTCTTGACCCTTGATTACTGTGTAGCAACTTGTTGACCCTCACATTGCTCCAGCGATATATGTAGTCACTTCTCCAGTTATTATCAACCTGTCCAGTGAGTATACTACCATAAATGATAGGAATCCAATGCATTGTACCCTTAGGCGTAGCCTAGTGGTCACTCTTAAATGTTGGGGCATTTCAAAGTTGTTCTTGAGATGATAAAGATCGTCTCATAATGATTACCTTTTGTCTTTTGCTTCCCTGTTTTCTACAGTCCTACATTGAAAATTGAACAGGACGGTGCAATGTTTAAGTGATACAGACATCACCACATCTTCTACAGCATGAAGCATTGTTTTTTTTTTCAATATTAATAACTACAGTAACAGTACGCAGTAATTATTATTTCAAGTTACTCTTTTATGGTCTTCATTCAGCTCCAATTGAAGTCATTTATTTCTGTATATTATTATTATTGTTTTTACCACAATGAGACACTGTTCTGTGCACACTACATGTACCTTTGATCATTCGAGCTCGCCTTCATTGCTGCTCATCAGTGCACAGGACTGAGGGCTTGACCACCCTCAGGGCTTCCCTGGTGCTGGGTAAAGACAGCACTTCACTTGTGTCTCCACTAGCTGCCAAGGCGTCCTCTCAACCTCGAAGATACCCAGGGCTCACCACTAAACTTAATTTGGGCCCAGTGCTACTCAACACTTGCAGTCTACCATTCCAGCAAAATGATGTACTAGAGCTCAGCTAGCACTAAAAGCGTATTAAATCTCGCCAAGAGTAATCAAAGAAAACCGATATGTAATAACAGTAATCCATTTTATAGTTGCTTCAGCGTTGTTTGCGATCAATAACGGCCGCTCGATAACTAGAGCGTTTCTGCTGTGAATGTTACGGATTTTTAGTAACTACCGACGAAGACCAATAAAGTGTGTGGTGTCATGTGGTCAGCACGTGATTTGGGATGATCCGTGGTCCGTAATCCGTGATCCGTGATCCGTGTTTTACAACATCCCGAAAACTTCCTATGAAGCAATATCTCCAGCAAACACCAAAGTTTTTGCCGGCAAATATTGCTTCTCTTGACAATGCAAGAAGTGGATAGCTTGCCAAGATGAAAATTGGCGCCAATGGCGTGGGTGAGCTGCAAACATGGACGTTCATTCATCTGTCGGTAGTCGCCATGGTACGGCATGTTAACCATGCATATGCATGGATTGCATGTATGTATTATAATACATACCATCGTAGATAATCTACGTATACATACGTATGCGAAACTCAATGGACCACTAAGAAATTTCATCTTAACAGTATTTCATGTAAGCAGTACTACATGCTATGTTTGGACCTGCACTTGGACTTGGCTAGCATTTCATGTTAAAAGATATTTCGTGTTTCATGCTAACGAGGTTCAACTGTATGTATTACATTGCATGATGTTATGCTGCCTAACTTGATTAGTAAGTGTTTACTAAGTTGGGTTGGTACATACGTATTTTGGAAGATTGCTTCAAATATCTCTTACAAATGTTTTTTTTGCTTGTAGTTCACTAGATAGTCGTGCCTGCACACTGAGGGAAAGTTAATTTGTTTGAGTGTATTTATTGTTGCTGAATTGGAACCTCTCTATGACAGGCAGATTGGGAGCTGGATTTTTTGTTATCTAGTGGTTTCCAGTTTGTTTCGAGGTTGTTATGCTCATCTTCGATTCTAACATGCTGTCGTAGCCTGGTATAACCAACCCCTTTTTCTGCGTATTAACAGAAATATCAGGAAATGGGGCTGTATGGCCACACAAGACTATTCTGTCAGGATTAGGGGTTTGGACTGCAATGTATCCAACCGATGGTTTGCCGCACTCCATCAGGACCCATGAGAGAAATATGCATAGCTTGTAGTCCATTGAAAAGTTTCTACACCAATTTGGGGATTTTGTTACGAGAAGGCCCACTTTGTGGGGTATGGAAGATGCTCTTTTGTCTGTGAGAGTCCAATTCACTGTTGTAACAATCATGCTCATCATGGTTCTTGCAGTTTTTCAAGTCTTACAATGCCTCGAAAGCTGTCATCCAATGTGGGAAGAAGAGTAGGATTATACTGACCATAAGTTAGGATACTTATGTATATTCTCTGTATACTAATACAGTAGAACCTCGCAATAAGACCACCCCGGAAATAAGACCACCTCAGAATTAAGACCACTTTGTT
>CAUJGJ010000161.1:37500-40000 GCA_963170055.1 Halisarca cf. caerulea
TGCATGTGTGCATGTGTTCATGTGTGCATGTGTTTGCATGTATGCACATGTGCGTGTGTGCATGTGTACATATGTGCATATGTGCATGTATGCATGTGTGCATGTATGTATATATGCATGTACATACTGTATATATATGATAGATATTTTTCAAGGAGTAAAAATGCGTAGTTTTTATGATTGGAAAAGAACCACAAAATATTTACTCACGAAAGATTACATTACTGTCGACACTGGCAAGATTTCACTTCCTTTAGGCATGAACCACGACTTTTACCTTTTTGCTTTTTGGAATAATCCAATTTTTTAACATCCATGAAAATGTTACCCCTTGAAAAATACCCCTATATGGTATACATGTCTACATACATGCATACATACATGTGTCATGGTGAGGGGGCGAAAGTTGGGTGGATCAAAGAGTACCGCGGGCTTACATTCACGATGTAGCCCTGCTACTCTGATGTAGCCCAGGTTAAGGGTCTTAATCTCCTGCCAGCCAAAACCCATTCATGCCTCATTAATTTGTAGTTGTCAATTGTCACATTTTGCAGTGTTTTGCTTCACCATGACACATAATAGTTGTATCCTGCCTTGGTGTGCTACAGCAGCATAAAGTGCCAATTAATTGACCTCGGGCTGCGCCCTCGGTCAATTAATTAGCACTTTATGGCTGCTGTAGCACACCAAGGCAGGATACAACTATTACATACATGCATACGTACATACATGCATATGTACATACATACATACATGCATACATACATGCATGCATACGTACATACGTACATACATGCTTACATACATGCATACATACATACATACATACATACATACATGCATACGCACATACATACGTGCATACATACATACATGCATACATACATACATACATGCATACGTACACACGTACATACATACATGCATACATGCATACGTACATACGTACATACATACATATATACATACATACGTACATATGTACTTCATATTATGTACTCTTCTGTTGCCCACAGAATGCAGTGAAGGTAAGTATTGGCAAGATTGTACCAAAGACTGCAACTGTCAAAATGGTGGTGTGTGTCGCATTGACGGGAAGTGTCTCTGTCCGAGAGGATGGACTGGTACAGACTGTTCCAACCCAGGTGTGTATGTGCGTATGTGCGTGTGTGTGTGTGTGTTTGTGTGTGTGTGTTTGTGTGTGTGTTTGTGTGTGTATGTATGTATGTGTGTGTGTGTGTGCTTGTGTGTGTATGTTTGTGTGTGTGTGTTTGTGTGTGTGTTTGTGTGTGTATGTATGTATGTGTGTGTGTGTGTGTGTGTGTGTGTGTGTGTGTGTGTGTGTGTGTGTGTGTGTGTGTGTGTGCTGTATGTGTGTGTGTATGTGTGTGTGTGTGTGTGTGTGTGTGTGTATGTGTGTGTATGTGTGTGTGTGTGTGTGTGTGTTGTGTGTGTGTGTGTGTGTGTGTGTGTATGTGCTTGTGTTTGTGTATGTGTGTATTCGTGTGTATGTGTGTGTATGTGTGTGTGTGTGTGTGTGTGTGTGTGTGTGTGTGTGTGTGTATGTGTGTATGCGCACACGCGTGTGTGTGTATGTGTGCTTGTGTGTGTGTGTATGTGTTTATGCGTGTGTGTGTATGCACACATGCACACTTGTCCGTTTACAAGTGAGCTTAAGATTTAACACATGCATAAGGAGATGTTTATATTTTATTCTAAATATGAAATAAAAATAAGAATGTACATTGGAACCTGTATAATCCGGCACCCATTGGGGAATGAAAAGCAGTGCTGGATTGGCAGGTTGCTGGATTATAGAGGTCAGTTTGTATGTTAAACTAATGGTTGGTGCCTGAGACCCTTGACCGGTTTAGGAGAATGCGGGTTTATAGAGGTGCTGGATTAGGCAGGTTCCACTGTACGTGTGGACCTAAGTACGTACTGTATGCTCTTTGGGGGTCACCGAAAATTCTTCACTCCATCACAAGTTCACCAACTGGGTCACATGTATTAGTTGTATCCCTCCCAAGCAAGATGTGCAGCTAATTAATACAAACACCCTTTTTTCTTAATCACGGAGGGCGTTAGCCCTCTGTGATCAAAGAAAAGTGTGATTGTATGGCTGCATACCCTGCTTGGGAGGGATACAGCTAACTTGTGTCATGGGATGGCACTAATGGATTTGTCCTATACATTGGCCTGTGATCTTGCACAATGGTGAGAGGTCAAGGGAAATGAAGTTAATTGTTTGTCAGGAGTTCTCAATGACTTGATTGCAAGTGTGCTGTACGGTTAATCAAAAGTGCCCTTTGATCTCTTCACTCGCCATTTCACATCTGTTCACTGTACTAATGCAGACATTCAATGTAAGAGTGTTCTTTATAGCGAGTCTCCACTGTGGATGATGCTATTCAACTTAATTGTGTGTTTACCGTCTCTCCTTCTCAGACCCTCATCCACCTTGCCAGGATTACTACTTTGTCAAATTCTTCAAAAACTA
>CAUJGJ010000161.1:47500-50000 GCA_963170055.1 Halisarca cf. caerulea
GGCTCGAGGAGCGTCTTTAGAAGAGCAGGAACACACATGAATAGCTTCATTGGAATTTGCTGCTTCTTTTCCATTCGCCACTGCCAACGTCCATATGTGCTTCCTCGGGTTGCCGTGGGTGATGGATATACCATCCACATATGAACTGCTGATTGAATAGCCTCGAAACGCAGCAGAATAGAATGCATTTGTCCAGCCATATTGGTAAGCGATGACACGTCCACACACACGAGAGTAGGAGATGCCAAAGTTGTCAAAACTCACTGAAGAGAAAGGATTGTCAACCGAACGTGTACACAGCCTCTTCCCACCAGCTGTGACCTGACGCAGAGGGTGTGGACAGGAGTGTGAGGAGTTGGTCATGTTGAAGTAGGCCACTCTAGTCCACCCTCTGATTCCAGCATACATGTTGTCCAAGTCACAGAACACCTTGCGGTAGTCGACACCATTGCTGTGAGGTGCCCTTATCCAGTAGAGTCCAGAGGGTGCGTTACCATCACAGCTGTAGATCTCCTTACAGGATGAGGCTGGTTGTGTGTGGTGTCGACCGAGTCCTGTACACTGTTTGATGTATTTGGGATCCAGTCCGTTTAGAATGTTCTGCTGTATCTGCTGTCTCATCTCCTCCATTTTGTCACTGGGGAGAGTGTATTGTCCAGTTATCCCATCCCTCCCATCCCGGCCAGGCAGTCCATCCCTCCCATCTTTACCTGGAGGACCTTGCAGAACTGTGCAAGATGGAGGAATGGTTTGAGTAGAGTTAGAAGACACCTCAGTAGAAACACCAAGAAGAACAATTGCTACCAGACAAATGATTATTGTTGGCATCTTGATGTATAAAAGCTCAGTTTGGTAAGAGGGAGAGTTGTGTTCTCTTTTATACCCCCACTCCTCCCCAGCTTGATGCAGGAGCTATGAATACCATTATATCCCATATTATATACACAGCATTCTGACATGATGTTTACAAAGACAGGTAGCATTACAAAAGTATTTAATGTTAGTGAGCTGCAAAGTGAATTTTGAGGTGGAGGGATGCATAGGGGATGATAATTGAAAACTTTATCAATTTGTGTAGCTGCGCACACCTACATGTGCACACACACACACACACACACACACACACACACACACACACACACACACACACACACATGTGCACACACACACACACACACACACACACGCGCGCGCGCACACACACACAGTACATACATGAGACTACACTAGCATGTACTCAGTGTGTAGACGTGTACAGTATATGTTGCTAGCCATTGGGAGATCCAAATCCAGCAATACTGCATTCAATGTCAGTTGATGTACAACTCCAGCAGTTCAGTTGGAGTGGCTTCATTAGCTAGAGTCTCCTCCGAACACCACCTCACCTCGATCTTGTCGTCAGTGGGTCGAGGGAGGGTTTTACAGAACCACGGCATACCACTGGATGAGCAGCAACTGGAGCTGAGAGAGCACCCTTGTCCGCTCCACAGAGGGTGGGTCAGGTAGTAAGTACCAGTAGTTGAACTGACTGAATCAGAGCCCGAATCACAGTAGTAGTCACTGCCCACAAAACTGGGGGCTCGAGGAGCGTCTTTTGTAGCACACGGACACACATTCCTAGCTTCACCTGAATTTGCTGCTTCTTTTCCTTGTGCTACAGCTAAAGTCCATATGTGTTTCCTTGGGTTGCCGTGGGTGATGGATATACCATCCACGTATGGTCTGCTGATTGAATAGCCTCGAAACGCAGCAGAATAGAATGCATTTGTCCAGCCATATTGGTAAGCAATGACACGTCCACACACACGAGAGTAGGAGATGCCAAAGTTGTCAAAACTCACTGAAGAGAAAGGATTGTCAACCGAACGTGTACACAGCCTCTTCCCACCAGCTGTGACCTGACGCAGAGGGTGCGGACAGGAGTGTGAGGAGTTGGTCATGTTGAAGTAGGCCACTCTGGTCCACCCTCTGATTCCAGCATACATGTTGTCCATGTCACAGAACACCTTGCGGTAGTCGACACCGTTGCTGTGAGGTGCCCTTATCCAGTAAAGTCCAGAGGGTGCGTTACCATCACAGCTGTAGATCTCCTTACAGGATGAGGCTGGTTGTGTTTGGTGTCGACCGAGTCCTGTACACTGTTTGATGTATTTGGGATCCAGTCCGTTTAGAATGTTCTGCTGTATCTGCTGCCTCATCTCGTCCATTTTGTCATTGGAAAGAGTGTATTGTCCAGTTATCCCATCCCTCCCATCCCGGCCAGGTAGTCCGTCCCTCCCATCTTTACCTGGAGGACCTTGCAGAACTGTGCAAGATGGAGGAATAGTTTGAGTCACGTTGGAAGACACCTCAGTTGAAACACAGAAAATAACAATCGCTATCAGACAAATGATTGCTGTCACCAAAGACATCTTAATGTTTTGAAAGGCACAGTTTACCAAGAGAGAGATATGCTCCCTTTTATACCCCCACTCCCCCCAGCTGGATGTATTATCTATGA
>CAUJGJ010000161.1:65000-67500 GCA_963170055.1 Halisarca cf. caerulea
GTACATGCATCCACGTACTGTGTATAGAACTGTCTATATAGCTGCATATTTATACAGTATAATATTATAATAATACAGTGGACACCCTCTATTCCGGACACCTTGGGACCGGAAAGGATTGTCCTGATTATGAATGTGTCCTCATTTCAGGGGCTGAAGCTGTACTATGTCAAAGCACACGCAGTGAGGCACCAGTGGCATGTGTCCTTAGGTTGTCTCCATATATATCAAGCGTCTGGATTAGAGGGTTCACTGTATATGTATGTATATACAGTCAACTTGTTTACAACGACACCCTTGGTGCCACTAAAATGTGCTGTTGTAACCAAGTTGTTGTTGTAACCAGGACATTTAGTACAGAGACCATTGAATCTGTTCCTGCCATGTGTGTTGTTGTAAAGAGGTTGATGTTGTAAACAGTGACTTTCTAACCAAGTTTGACTGTATATGCAATTGCATGGCATGAACTGATAGTACATGCAGTGAAAACCAGCATGCATGCACGTGTGGTTAGTACCAACATACTTTTCAGGATACTTGCACATTTCATTGAAACCTGTCGAAACGGTATTCGTATGTTGCAAATAAAATGGGCATCTATTTTTCTCATTCAGTTACTTCAAGAGGAAAGGGAACTTCAAGGAGGACCCGCCCTACACCAATACTGGAGCAAGCAGCCGGGCTGAAAATGAGCACGAAAATGAGAACGATTACATCACCATGACCCCCGCCCCCATCTCTGCAACCAGACTCCCCCTTCCCTCCACCCCTGCATTCTCCATCAGTTCCTCCTCCACCACCTTAACACAGAAACCAGCATCGTCAGCAACTTATGTGACAAGAGATGAAATTGAGAGTTCCATCGTAGAAGAACTCAACGTGTAGCTACTGTGGCAGCCATTTTGTTTCATGTTACACAATCACAACTATTGCTGTATATATGTGTGTGTACAGTACATACTCTAGCAAGTTTGTTCAAAATTAAGTGTCAATTACGTATCGTGATTCGTTGATCAATAAAGCATGTAATTTGTTTTTTATGATTAATTCTGTAATTTTTGGTGCATAAAATGTTATCATTACTGTATGTGTAATTGCTCTACATGCTATCAACTTTGTATTGTTTTTGTATAGTATATATGTGTGTGTATGTGTATCATTGCATGTACGTAGATGATGTAATGTGTAGAACTTGCATGAGGAAAACCAATCATGTGTGTGGGCCGGAGTATGTGGTTCTTCTGGCACAATCATGTGTGTGGGCCGGAGTAAGTGGTTCTTCTGGCACAATCATGTGTGGGCCGGAGTATGTGGTTCTTCTCATGTCAGAATGTACTCTTATATAATAATTATGCTATATATAGCATGGGAGGGAGGTCAGTATCAGAAAATATAGACCCAAGGGTGCTTGACATGTTTATCGAGGCACGAAGCACCAAGGTAAATATAAGCAACCGAAGGGCTATATTTCTGATACCGACCGACTCCCCATGCTATATATTACATAATATACAGTATAACAGTTACTTTATACCATCGTACACTGCAGGTGATCTGGTAACTGGTTGATATGGCAAATTTGTCCACCTGCTCTATAGTAAATTTCCTACGGTTGTGCAATAGTTATATATATAATATATATAATTATAATGTATTTGTCATATTTTGGAAATGATATGGCAGAATTGATAATTATCAAGATATACAAGAAATATATAATAACAAAGTTTACTATATTAGTTAATAATACAATTATATAATAATAAGGTTAGCTGTTAATGCAGATTTACTTACTGTGACTGCTAGGCTACATAAAGTACACACATGTATACACGTACAGATACACACACACACACACACACACACACACACACACACACACATGCACTTATTGTTTTTGAAGAAAGATTTATGCAATCAGAAGAACCATCTGTGCTTCTGATTCAAGAAGGTGTAGATTAGCATTCGGTCCAACTCTCCTTCATCAATCTTCTTCCACAATGTAACATATTTCTTCTGCCATTTGTACTGTCATGTCTGACAGACCGTACTCCCTCACATACAAAACACATACAATACAGACTAGTAAACGTTGTTGGTTATATCATTTGGATGTTGCATGCTGGTTATCATTTCATGTTCGATTTGATATAGATGCCTGGTTTCCATTAGCCAGAGAAAGTCGGAGAATTCCTTCGAGCCTTCTTTGTGCTCTTCTCCTCCCATTCATCCAAGAAGGTTCGTCCTGCAGTCGTGAGAACCTTCATGACAACTTTGGGGTCAGAAGTGATGCTTCTGTAGCTCCCACACTCATGTCCTTCGAAGTCATCCCGAGCTGCAGCCTGCATGTGATATACACACGGTAATGTGGTAAATATATATAATATTATCATTATAGATATGCATGTGCTATGGAGGGAACCTCTCACTGTGTGTACCATATACAATAATATTTACAGTTAACGAAGCATTGAGGGCATGGGGTTGAAAACATATAAAA
>CAUJGJ010000161.1:72500-75000 GCA_963170055.1 Halisarca cf. caerulea
AACCTTCTAGATGTGGAACGTTCTGGATGCCGGTGATGACATCATTTGGTTTGGAACTTTCTAGATGATCGATGCTTCTAGAGAGGACACACTAAATATGGCATACACACAACTGCAAGCTGTGCTGATGACATGCTCGTAGTGCAGACGTACAGTGATGCTCTTAGGACAAACTCTCCTTAAGTGAAATGTCTCTCAAGACAAAATATGTTTCTAGTCCAAGGGTAGAAATCAGTATGAACTTGAGTTCTGTTAGGATTTAAGGGTGGTCCCTTGGGTTTCGCCTGAAGAGGGCTACAGTTCTATGTATGCAGTATGTATGCTGTGAAAAGTGTCATTTCGATCTCCTTCAATCAGTTACTTCAAGAGAAAGTGGAACTTCAAGGAGGACCCTTCCCACAACAATACTAGAGCAAGCAGCTGGGCTGAGAATGAGAATGCAAATGAGTTATCATTTACTTTGCCATGATCCCCACCCACATCTCGGCAACCAAACTCCCCATTGACTCCACTCCTGCATTCCCTGCTATCAGTTCCTGCTGCACCTCAGTACTGACACCAGAAACATCAGTAACTTATGTCCTGTAGTACTCAATGTTGCGTGTAGCTACTGTGGCAGCCATTTTGTTTCAAGTTGTGCAATCACAACTATTGCTGTATTATAATACAATGGTACATATAACAATTTTGGTTCTTTAAGTGTCAATTATTGTCACATATCGTGATTCACTGATAAATAGAAATACGTATGTACAGTGGCACCTCGATTATCCGTCCCTCCATTATCCGAATATTCTATTATCCGAACACCATGAGGAAAAGCTGCTGACTCAGCAAGTTTAAGATGTCAGCTGTGAAAAGAAAGTGTACCGTTTTGACAGTGGAGCAAAAGATTGATACTTGTAAGCGGTTAAAGAAAGGAGCATCGATAACGTCAGTTTCAAAAGGTTTAGGGGTAGGGAAGTCCACTATTTGCGATATAAAGAAAAGCAAAGACAAATTAATGGAGTTTGGTTCGAAGATGGAACATACCGAAGGAAGTTAAAAGCAAAGGACGGTAAAAAAGCCGCTGATTCTAGTCTAGACAATGCCTTATATCTGTGGTTCACCCAAAAGCATTCCCAGAGCATTCCTCTATCTGGTCACAAGCAGACAAAGATAACTTTTTTCTTCTCGTAACTACATGACTTCTAAGATGTATTACAGGTTTCCTATGATGTGCATGTGTACTGTATGCTACATAATATGTACTATTTAACTGATTTTAAAGTAATATTCTATTATACGTACTTTTCGATTTTATGAACAGTTCAATCCCCAATTGGTTCGTAAAATAGAGGTTCCACTGTACTTGCATATGTGTTCATGATGAATTTTGTAACTTTTGGTGAATTCCCATGCATGCAGTAATGTTATAACGTTATTGCATGCGCAAATGTACTACATTCTATATATCAACTTTTTAAATTTGTATTGTTTTTGTATAGTACATATGTGTGCATTGGGTGTATTATATAGTATCAAATATATTAAGCATGCAATAAATTGCTTTATAGTTTGTATAGTGAATTATATTAATTTTGCTTAATTTTGTAAATTGTACAGCTGATCTATATGTACAGCAGAATCCATTAAATTTCCACAATATTATATTACCCTATACCCATCTAAGAACACACTAATTTTGATTACGGGTTTATATATCACTGCTTTATCAATAGTAGGTACAGAAGTATACCTCTTTTGAGAGACCACCTTTTGCCTGTCCCTAAGGGTAGGCTCTCAAAAGATGTACACTACTGTATACGAATAGTAACCAGAATGCGTGCTCAAAAGAGCTAAATAAAAAAATAGTTTATCATGCACAATAAAATAGTTAACAAACACAGACGACATAGTACAGATTGGTAAAAAGGTTTGCGCCATTAAATAAAGCACGGGACCACATGCACGATAATCAGTGATGTAGTTACAATGAAAAAAGTAACAAAAAAATTTACATGGCCGGTACATATACTATGAACGGCACCACATTAATGATGTATGTGTGCTTACATGTAGGATACAACTGTTTGGGGAATGCAGTGTGTGTTGTTGTGATATGGCACACTTGAAGAGTGTCCATCCAAAATAAGTGTAGTGCATCATATTTTTTTAGTTTCACTTTTTGAATTTTTTTCAACTTTTCTTCTTTTGTTGTTTTGTAAATAAAAAAACGTTCACATGCAAACTTGAAGTGTGAATACATGGCCACTATGCCCTCGCTGAGCGTGGCACATCACGAGCAGTTGTCCTATGAACCTTAGCTGCTTGTGGTTTGGAATATCTAGGTGGTTCTTTGCCAGCATATAAGGCCATAAACCTCTCTCCCGCTCTCGTCAACAACTTGATGACCCCATCCGGTTGGTCTGTGATGGACTCATAGCTCTGGCTTTCGTGACCGTTGAACTGTTGATCTGCGGCAGCCTGATGACAAGGGGATACAAAAGGGACTGAGAAT
>CAUJGJ010000161.1:80000-82500 GCA_963170055.1 Halisarca cf. caerulea
GTGTGTGTGTGTGTGTGTGTGTGTGTGTGTGTGTGTGTGTGTGTGTGTGTGCGCGCGTATGTGTGTGTGTGTGTGTGTGTGTGTACGTGTGTGTGTGTGTGTGTGTGTGTGTGTGTGTGTGTGTGCGCGCGCGCGTGTGTATGTGTTCTGTATCTATGTAAGTACACACATGTACATGAATAAACACAAACTAACACACACACACACACACACACACACACACACACACACACACACACACACACACACACACCTGCGGTAAGGTGGGCCAACGACGGGCATATGTCTGAATGGCAAGGTAAACTTCCAAGCAGCCCAAATGAAGACAACCACAAACAGAATCACCCAGAAGTACACAAATACTGTGGGAATGGGAGTGGTGATGATCTCCCACCCAAACTTCAGTGCAATCAGCGTTTCTACTCCAATCATTGCAAACACAACCCAGCACTGACGTCCAATAGTTGGGTTTCTCTCCCTGTGGGGCGGGGGGAGAAGTTTGGTTGCTACAAGATCACATGAGCAAAACACACCATACAACACACACAGGACATCATATGAACAAAACACACCACACATAACACACACAGGACATCACATGTGTAAAACACACCACACATAACACACACAGGACATCATATGTGCAAAACACACCACACATAACACACACAGGACATCACATGTGCAAAACACACCACACATAACACACACAGGACATCATATGAGCAAAACACACCACACATAACACACACAGGACATCACATGTGCAAAACACACCACACATAACACACACAGGACATCACATGTGCAAAACACACCATACAACACACACAGGACATCATATGAGCAAAACACACCACACATAACACACACAGGACATCACATGTGTACATTCTGTAACATTCAAACTGTATCACAATTACAAGTTGTAAGTTAGACACGCGTATTTACATTCATATGCAACTTGGAAAAGTACCATCAGGCGTTAACGTTCACAGTATAAGGACAAAACACTTCAACAAGCAAATACACAACTAGTCATAACAGCTCATGATAGCATATAAGAATGAAAACAAGAAAACAAGCAAAACACACACACACACACACACACAAACACACACACCACACACACACCACACACACCACACACACACACACACACACACACACACACACACACACACACACACACACCTGTTAGTGAGGTAGTCATACAGCTCCCTCATGGCCACGGCTCCACACGGAATGTAGATGATGAGACGAAGAACATTCAGTTCATGTTTGACTGGAATCCACAGGACAGTCTTCAGGTAGAACCCATTCAGCTCTTGAAGTAGCCACTAGTGGAGAACAGTGCAACACAACTGGTGAAAACAACGGCACAAATGGTGACACAAACATCGCAAGTGGTGACACAAACAAAGCAATTGGTGATAGTAACAGCTAAAGTGGTGACCACAACAACACAACTGGTGAAAATAATGGCGACATTAACATCACAAGTGGTGACACCAACAACAGAATTGGTGACAGTAATAACAAAAGTGGCAACATCAACAACACAACTGATGACAGTAGCCCATGAGGCAAGGGACCTCTCCAATACAAATACCAGGGCAAAGGGGGCATTCTTCCCCTTGTGATCCAGTTGCTTCCCTCGACCCCCTTAGCTGTAACACACATACACAATTGCAACAGACTTGATCTGTGCACTGTATTCAGAAAATGCTGGAGTGGCCTAAAACAGCCTCAGGTACTACCTCATGAGGGCTAAAAGCTAAAAATTTCCCCGGGGCCCTCTAGTACAGACCCCTGTGATTCCACACACCATCACACTGTGTTACTGCCCCCTGAATACCGACACTGGCACACATGTATGCACTGGTACAGTGCAACCTCTCAAATCCAACATTCTCTGTAATCTGACCATCTAATGAGGTACAGTCACCATACTCAAGTATGGCAAGAGTCACTCTGTAATCCGACAACCTCCTAATACGACACTCTTTTCAAGCCCCATTGAGTGTCGGATTAGAAAGGTTTCACTGCAATGGGTGATGGAGCACTATCTAAATACAACCTACGTAGTACACACACCTCCCCACCCCCAGTGTGGAGAGCCAGCACTCACCTCCACACGCCCAGTGTAGAGAGCCTTCACACACCTCCCCACCCCCAGTGTGGAGAGCCTGCACTCACCTCCCCACACCCAGTGTAGAGAGCCTGCACTCACCTCCCCACACCCAGTGTAGAGAGCCTGCACTCACCTCCCCACACCCAGTGTGGAGAGCCTGCACTCACCTCCCCACACCCAGTGTGGAGAGCCTGCACTCACCTCCCCACACCCAGTGTAGAGAGCCTGCACTCACCTCCCCACACCCAGTGTAGATAGCCTGCACTCACCTCCCCACACCCAGTGTGGAGAGCCTGCACTCACCTCCCCACACCCAGTGTGGAGAGCCTGCACTCACCTCCCCACCCCCAGTGTGGAGAGCCTGCA
>CAUJGJ010000161.1:100000-107500 GCA_963170055.1 Halisarca cf. caerulea
ATATTCCTGCACTTGTTCCAAAGTATAGGTATAGGCAATGTATGGTGAGACTCGCGAAATTTTTATTTGCAAACTTTTCTGTCTACCAGATTTGACCCCAATTTGTGAAATTTAATGTTTGTGAATATTTTCCGATTTAGGGTATGTGGATTTTGTCTTGTTGAGGATTCCACTACTGAATGTTACTTGTTGCCCACAGAGTGTCAGATTATCAAGGTCCCACTGTATACTGAATGTTACTTGTTGTCCACAGAGTGTCAGATTATCAAGGTCCCACTGTATACTGAATGTTACTTGTTGTCCACAGAGTGTCAGATTATCAAGAGCCCACTGTATACTGAATGTTACTTGTTGCCCACAGAGTGTCAGATTATCAAGGTTCCACTGTATACTGAATGTTACTTGTTGTCCACAGAGTGTCAGATTATCAAGGTCCCACTGTATACTGAATGTTACTTGTTGCCCACAGAGTAACCAGGGGCGTAGCCAGAAGAAAAATAAGGGGGTTTCTAAAAGCCATGATCATGGGCACATGGTGTACAAAATAGTGGTATCATGGACACATTGTACTATAATAGCCTTTACTCACTGTAGCATGTGGTACCAACACTGTGGACACATGCATGCAAGGGAACACCACATTTACATTTGTAATGGCAGTTTGAAAACTAGTGTGTCAGACAAGCTAGAAACGACTAAAACGAGCACAAAGCATGCACAAATGTAGTAGAACAGCATTACAGTGCTCTCAGTAGGACCATGTGTGCAGGTTAGCCTAGTGCAGGTGCATGCTAGGTGACAGTTGGAGAAAAGTGTTGGGATTAATTGTATGATTAATTAGCATATTGGTGGCTTCAGATTAAAGGGATTTCTAATGAGGGGGGTTTCCTGGCAACCAGGAAACAATGGAGCTACGCCCCTAGTAACTTACACAAAATTGTACTAAAATTATATTTATATGTATTTATTATGTACACATACACCTCTTTTGTACTGCAGTATACATGTATGCAAATGTATAACTTATGCAAAATTGCACTATAATTATACTGTTACATATTTGTGTACACGTATGCCTCTTTTGTGCTGCAGTATTCACAGGAAGACTTGTCACCTTGGCTCAGTACAGCATCCATGCTATGGTTACGGAGGTCGTTTATCAGAGAGACAAAACGCGCGAGATTGTTACGAAGGGAGAGGTGACTCGGATCCAGAAACTCTATGTTCCTCCGTGGATGAGCTGCTGCGAGAGGCTGGAGGTGGGCGAGGAGTACCTTTTCGTCGGCAACTTCAACTTTGCTCAACCCGTCTCGCGGGGATGTCGAGACATATACCACTTCTCTTTAGACGAAAACGGAAGAGCGTTCTACTTTCTCTCCAATAGTACTTTGGCGGAAGGTTTTCAGTTCTGCCGATGAACAAAGATGAACTGCGAACCTGTGTTCACCACACACAACCACATGCACACATGCATACATGCACACATTCACACATACACACATGCACATGCACACACACATATGCATACATACACACATGCACACATACACACATGCACACATGCACACATACACACATGCATACATGCACACATTCACACATACACACATGCACACATACACACATGCATACATGATCTTATGACATATGATTATGTATGTACTGCTCAAACAGATTTACACATACGTACATACACTCACATACACTCACACACACACACACACACACATACACACACACACACACACACACACACACACACACACACACACACACACACACACACCTCATCCAAGGCACCAGTCACTCAGATATTATTATTTGTAATAATTATTACTATAATTAATTTTATATTCATTGTTCAACTTTATTACTAGTTTCTCTTCCGGAATACTTCCATTATTGCTCTATTATTGTCTCTGTGCATCATGTAATCGTGAATAATCACCTGTTAATGACTTCTGATGACAATTAGCATGTACATGCATACTTACACTGTACATATATAACTGCACTGTAATTATTATGAGTATTCTGCTGTTGGTAGAACTCAGGATTGCATGATCTAGGTTGATATCACTGCATGTTGGCAGCATTGAAGTAGGCCTACATATCCATATAGTACTAGTCTAGCCGCTAGCCCCGTATGCGTGGGTGAGGACAAGGAGCAGGTTCTCCCTGCGCGGGTGAGGACAAGGAGCAGGTTCTCCCTGCGCGGGTGAGGACAAGGAGCAGGTTCTCCCTGCGTGGGTGAGGACAAGGAGCAGGTTCTCCCTGCGTGGGTGAGGACAAGGAGCAGGTTCTCCCTGCGTGGGTGAGGACAAGGAGCAGGTTCTCCCTGCGTGGGTGAGGACAAGGAGCAGGTTCTCCCTGCGTGGGTGAGGACAAGGAGCAGGTTCTCCCTGCGTGGGTGAGGACAAGGAGCAGGTTCTCCCTGCGTGGGTGAGGACAAGGAGCAGGTTCTCCCTGCGTGGGTGAGGACAAGGAGCAGGTTCTCCCTGCGTGGGTGAGGACAAGGAGCAGGTTCTCCCTGCGTACGTGGGTGAGGACAAGGAGCAGGTTCTCCCTGCGTGGGTGAGGACAAGGAGCAGGTTCTCCCTGCGTGGGTGAGGACAAGGAGCAGGTTCTCCCTGCGTACGTGGGTGAGGACAAGGAGCAGGTTCTCCCTGCGTGGGTGAGGACAAGGAGCAGGTTCTCCCTGCGTGGGTGAGGACAAGGAGCAGGTTCTCCCTGCGTACGTGGGTGAGGACAAGGAGCAGGTTCTCCCTGCGTGGGTGAGGACAAGGAGCAGGTTCTCCCTGCGTGGGTGAGGACAAGGAGCAGGTTCTCCCTGCGTACGTGGGTGAGGACAAGGAGCAGGTTCTCCCTGCGTGGGTGAGGACAAGGTGCAGGTTCTCCCTGCGTGGGTGAGGACAAGGAGCAGGTTCTCCCTGCGTGGGTGAGGACAAGGAGCAGGTTCTCCCTGCGTATGTGGGTGAGGACAAGGAGCAGGTTCTCCCTGCGTGGGTGAGGACAAGGAGCAGGTTCTCCCTGCGTGGGTGAGGACAAGGAGCAGGTTCTCCCTGCGTACGTGGGTGAGGACAAGGAGCAGGTTCTCCCTGCGTGGGTGAGGACAAGGTGCAGGTTCTCCCTGCGTGGGTGAGGACAAGGTGCAGGTTCTCCCTGTGTGGGTAATTCCCTGCATGTACTTGTGCACGTACTGTATGCAGAAATTCGTCACATGAGAGAGAGCTCTTTATACCGAGTTCCACAGTATAGTACATACCCTTCGCTTACATGCATAGTTTGGTTACATGGGAAATACATACATTCAAACATGTTGTACATTAAATTCAAAAATATTTTCATTCCGTGCGTTTACAAGAAATGAATTTTGCTCAAATTGTAATGTAGATGTTGAATATTCTTAATAAAATCAAATGTAATTCCAAGAAAGGGGAGACCATACTATGGAAATGACATGTTTATGATGTGAATGACAGGAAATGACATGTTTAAGATGTGAATTAAATCATATGGCAATCACATGACTGCCACATGACAGTCACATGATGGTCACATGCACCTGTCATACTTCAGTGTCATCCTGCAGGCTGAGTGTGTTCATCTGTTCCAGGATGAAGCCAATGGTGTGCTGTCTTATCTGTCCTATGTGTTGTTGCAGGGCCAGGATCTGCGCTCGCAGTTCTACATTCTCCTTCTTCACCTCTGACACTTCAGCTGCCAGAGCATCCCTTGCCTGGGGGAGGGAGGGAGGGAGAGAGGGAGAAGGAGGGAGAGAAGGAAGGAGAAGGAGGGAGAGAGGGAGAGAGGGAGAGGAAGGGAGAGGAAGGGATGAATACTTGCACACACACACACACACACACACACACACACACACGCACACACACACACACACACACACACGCACACACACACACACACACACCTCTTCCGCTCTCTGGAGTCGTTCAAACACATTCTCGTAAGGCTCATCCTCTGTGCACCCTCCATCGACCTGGTTCATGCTCACTGCACTAGTACTTACATTTCTACGTATCTTGCGTCCTGCATTGGAGTGGAGGAGCAGAGGATCGAGAGAAGATGTGGAAGTATACATATGTATGTGCTGTATATGTGGCTTATACTGTACCATGCATACACACACACATGCACACACACACACACACACACACACACACACACACACACACACACACACACACACACACAGAGAAACATACACACACAGACACAGACACACACACACACAGACATGCACATACACACACACAGACACACCCACCCACACACTTACACACACACACACACCTACCCACCCACCCCACCCCCCCACACACACACCACACACGCAACAGTAATGCTCACCCTTCCGGACTCCCTCTGTTCCCTTCAAGTTCCTCTCTTTTCTGCACTCCACGACTACCCAGTTCTTGCAGTCCTTGTGGCACGTGATCCCACAGTCCCTACACTTCACTCCCTGTACTAAACCCCAGATCTGAAGGGGGGGGGGGGGGGGAGAGAAGTAATGACAACCCTATTTCTCTCAGGGCATAGATATTTTAGGTTAAGTATGGATAATAGTAGCTACAGATGCTATCGATATGTATGCACATGTGGGGAGAACCCTGCTATTAGGAGGGGAATGAATGTGGGCAGAACCCTGCTAATAAAAAGGGCATTGGTGTGAGGAGAACTCTGTCATTAAAAGGTGTATGTATGTGGGGAGAATCTGGCCATTAATCGGGGGGGGGGGGTGTATGAGGGGAGAACCCACTATAAAAATGGGCATGTGTGAGAGGAGAACCCTGCAATCATAAAAGTCCTTCATGTGGTACGTGAAGAACCCCGCTATCACAAGAGGCATGTATGTACATATATGGGGAGAACCCGGTCATTATAAGATACTTACGTATGTGGGGAAACCCCTCAAAATTTTTTTCCACAGAATTTGTGATATCATTGCACTTACACGTCCATTGCAGTTCCAACAGGTGCCCGGGGAGAAAAATGTCTGCTCCAAAAAGTCATGTTTGAAAAACCCTCTTAACTGTTGATTGGCTCTCAGGAAATACTGAATGAGCTCGGCACGTGACAGGAGTCCATCACTGCAGGAAATGGGAATGGAAGTGAAAATGGGAATGAAACTAAAATGGGAATAGAAATGAAAATGGGGATGGAAATGGAATAAACTTATACTATTTGTTAAATTGAATACTGGGTGGTCAACTGTCATAACCCTAACTAAAGCGGTATGATCACAAATTACATAGCCACATGTGTATTATAACCAGCAACACTTCATCTAGATTAATCAAATTTTCCCATATAATAGCAAGCACAGTAAAACTTGTCTTAAAGACCCCCTGTATAGAAGGACCACCTGTACAGAAGGACCACCTGTACAGAAGGACCACCTGTATAGAAGGACCACCTGTGTGAAGGACCACCTGTGTGAAGGACCACCTGTATAGAAGGACCACCTGTACAGAAGGACCACCTGTACAGAAGGACAACCTGTGTAGAAGGACCACCTGTGTAGAAGGACCACCTGTATAGAAGGACCACCTGTGTGACGGACCACCTGTATAGAAGGACCACCTGTATAGAAGGACCACCTGTACAGAAGGACCACCTGTACAGAAGGACCACCTGTACAGAAGGACCACCTATGTGAAGGACCACCTGTATAGAAGGACCACCTGCTGATAAAGGCCACCCTGGACTGGTCCAGGAACTACTAAATCAGTACTGTTACACCTCTATATATGTAAGGACCACCTGTACAGAAGGACCACCTGTACAGAAGGACTGCCTGTATAGAAGGACCACCTGTGTAGAAGGACCACCTGTATAGAAGGACCACCTGTGTGACGGACCACCTGTATAGAAGGACCACCTGTATAGAAGGACCACCTGTACAGAAGGACCACCTGTACAGAAGGACCACCTGTACAGAAGGACCACCTGTACAGAAGGACCACCTATGTGAAGGACCACCTGTATAGAAGGACCACCTGCTGATAAAGGCCACCCTGGACTGGTCCAGGAACTACTAAATCAGTACTGTTACACCTCTATATATGTAAGGAACACCTGCTTATAGAGACCATGATCATGATTTGTTGGTTGCGTGCGAGTGGTCTTACACAGGTCGCACTGTATGGACGTACACTTATACTGCAATGCAGCTAGTACAGGACAGCCTATGCATTAGTCTTGCATAGCCAGACCAAACATTGCAAAAATGGAGGGTGTATGTTCTGGCTATGCGAGACTACACCATGCATCTTCAACACTCACTTGTTTTCATCGAGAACTGAGAAATCCTCGATGAAGGGAAAGTTACTCTGAATGGCCGTAAAGTCGTTGATTGTGATTGTGTCAGACTTTTTGTCTTTGGCGTACATTCTCAACATGGCCTGTGCGTGGGTGGGAGGGAGGAAGTGTGGGTGGGTGGGAGGAAATGTATGTGGGTGGGAGGAAGAGTGTGTGGGTGGGAGGAAGAGTGTGTGGGTGGGAGGAAGGAAGTGTGTGTGGGAGGCAGGAAGGAAGTGAATTTGAATTGTTGTGTGTGTGTAGTGGGAATCTTCGTGTGTACAGATGTTGGAACACTGATTTTGTGCATGTGGGAGGGAACATAAGTTTGCATATATCGGCAGGCACACAGTACAGTTAAGGGGGCAATGTTACTGCATATATGTGGCAGTCATTTGACCTATATACATACGTACATGTGACAATCATGTGACAATCACATGACTTAATATACATGTGAATGTCATGTAACTTCTATGAGACAATCACATAACCTGCTGTGTATGAGAATTGCATGTGAATGTCATGTGACTCATGTGACAATCACATGAACTGCTGTGTACTAGAATTTTCATGTGACTATCATGAGACTTACGTCGACCATCTTTTCCACATTTCTTCTTATAGTCTGAGGGTCCTTCTTCTCATTCTGTCCAGATGCAAAGTCAGCAAACGTCATGATGTTGGAAGATTTTACCTCTATCTTGTGGTCCTTGCCCTCCTTTGTCTGCTCCTTCGACTCCAACTCGTAGGAGTACTCCATCAGTGTGTCGTCAGTCAAGTGGATGTGCATCACTGCTGCCTGTGTGTGTGTGTGTGTGTGTGTGTGTGTGTGTGTGTGTGTGTGTGTGTGTGTGTGTGTGCATGTGTGTGTGTGTGTGTGTGTGTGTGTGTGTGTGTGTGTGTGTGTGTGTGTGTGTGTGTGTGTGTGTGTGTGTGTGCATGTGTGTGTGTGTGTGTGTGTGTGTGTGTGTGTGTGTGTGTGTGTGTGTGTGTGTGTGTGTGTGTGTGTGTGTGTGTGTGTGTGTGTGTGTGTGTGTGTGTGTGTGTGTGTGTGTGTGTGTGTGTGTGTGTGTGTGTGTGTGTGTGCATGTACATATGTATGGGAGAAATATACAGATGGTGATGGTGAGAGGCTGGGTTGTGCTCTAGGTCTGACCACTGCATAAAGTGTGCTAAACA
>CAUJGJ010000161.1:112500-137500 GCA_963170055.1 Halisarca cf. caerulea
GAGGAACCACCAGGGCTGGAGGAACCACTAGGGCCGTAGGAACCACTAGGGCCGGAGGAACCACCAGGGCTGGAGGAACCACCAGGGCTGGAGGAACCACTAGGCTGGTAGGGCAATGGCCTTGACAATTTTCTTACCAAACCTCAAAAATACATTGTCAACTAGAGCTTTACAGACTACAACCACGAATGGTAGGATATAGGGATAGCAGCCATTAACCAGGCTGGGATGCCCCACCACTTGTAAAGCTTCCTCTGGGCCTGAGAAAGCATGCAGACATGCAGGAACAGTCACAAAATGAGATGCTGAAATATCTTACTTCACAATTTTACTATACAGACACACACACACATATTATGTGTGCGGCACACAGTACATATAACCACTGTATATACACACACAAGCTGGATGGTAGTGTATAGTCTGCATGCAATGCTGGACAGTAGTCCAGTCTGCAATGCTGGACGGTAGTGCAGTCTGCAATGCTGGACAGTAGTCCAGTCTGCAATGATGGATAGTAGTCCAGTCTGCAATGCTGGGTGGTAGGATACACTGTGTTTGTGAGGATGTTGAAGAGCTGTTCAGGAGGGATGTACCACTTGTAAACAAGGAGAAAGGAATCTGCTGTCCGTGTGCCCTTCAGTTGAGGTGATCTGTTCTCTGACTCTAAAGAGAAGGAAAAGAGAAGAGTGAGAGTTCCAGTGAAAATGTTGGTACATACAAATGATGGAATGACAACCCTATATCAAATATGTTTGTAAGTATAATATTTGTATACATGTATGTATGTACGTACGTATGTATGTATGTATGTGTATGCGAATGTACATTATGTACGTATGTATGTATGTATATATGCATGTATGTGTGTATGTATGTCACTTGTGTATGTTTTATGTATGTGTGCATGTAATCACAGCAAATATCCTGTTTTTTGAGGTGTATTGGACCAAAGTACAAAAGGTATGAAGTTTGCATGGGTGAAGGAGCAGACATACCATATATCCGGAAATATTGACGATCATTAAATTTGGCGATTTGTGCAAGATCAGGCTGTAATTTAATATTGGCGAAAGTTATATTTGGCGGTTGCACAGCAAGGACAAAGCATAGTAAGTAGGTCTATGTAAATTTGGTGATAGAAATTTGGCGATTTTGATCCTGACCGCCAAACCGCCAAATTAAAAATGTCGCCAATATTTCCGGATATACGGTAGTTGGCCTACACACAACCTGCGTTCTTCTAGGACCAGCACACAACCGGGTTTGATGTGTACATGTGTAAATGTGCACAGATGCGTATGCATGTACATATGTATATGTACTTGCATACGCACACATATGTACTTACACAGTACATATGTGTATACACAGTACATATGTACATATGTATATACACAGTACATACGTATGCACACACATGTACTTGAGATAATCCAACAGTGAAATTATTCATTGTTGCTAGGCTAGTCACATACTTTTAAATCTAAAAGCTCTATAAGTGCATACCACTTATTAGTGTAGGAAACGAGGCAGGGCTTTCAGTGTGTGTGTGTGTGTGTGTGTGTGTGTGTGTGCGTGTGTGTGTGTGTGTGCGTACGTGCATGTGTGTGTGCATGCATGTGTACATACGTGTGTGTCCACATACGTACGTATGTGCATGTGCGTTCACAATATTTCAGAACCTCCTGCGGACGGTAGGTTTGCTTACAATTTCCATCAGATTCAATACAAGTGCAACAACAAGAACACACTTCCACAAGAAACTAGCATGGCATGAGCCTTGTGGAATCGAATGATGCATGTGGTCACAATATTAAATTTAGCCACGAACACAGGCACACCATAGATATATACTAGAACCACCGCCTCAGATAACCGCAGGTAAACAAATTTATGTTTCGACCCGTTATGTACACACAGTACTGACCGAAAAATGTGAGCGCTTTCGATAACAAATCCTCAAAAGCAACTGTTCTATCCTTCTTGGCATCCATATCGTCGTCAAGCTGAAGTTCTAGGCTTAGCGCTCGTCTTGCCTTCCTCTTGCCCTCTCCACTCACCACGGTTGGCTCCGTGATAGTCGGTACGGAAGACTTCTTGTGTTGCGAGGATACGGATTTAGTGAGGGGACTCTTCCGGTGGGCTACGGTGACAGATTCTTGAGACATGATAAATCTTCAGTGGGTACAAGGCAACAAGCTGTAAACTATTTGGGGATGAATGGCATCTAGTGATTGAAAAATTCAATTAAACTCCTCTAACCACTTCCCATAATTAAGACCGTGATTACCCAATCGCATCCGCAGAAAAATGGCGACCATGTGCCATCATGGATAGTATATTCATGGTGCCATTACTCATAAGGCTACACAAAGTAAATAATATGTTTCTGGTCTTGGAAATCTTTGAAAATTGACCAGGCCACCAGGGTTTTTATTTTTTTATTTTTAATTATTTTTTTTCAATCTAGTCAGTGGCACAGGCATTTATGCAAGTATATTCCTTATAACTGTGAACAGATGCTATTGATGCTAACAAGAATGTTGAATTGAAACAAGTTGAAAGATGATACAAACTTATACAGCACAATTAGACAGGGAGTGCATGTCTGTATGGAACCAGACAGCCACTAGTCCCACAACAACACAATGATTTTCATCAGTGTATTCGTGCTGAACACACATGCTTTACTTGACAGATTACAATACTTTGGTCAGGGTTTGAACCCAGCATACTAAAAGACCTTTCATTTAAAAATTATTTTTCTCTTTTCACTAAAAAAAATTGACCAGGAAGGGAACCAGAAACATAAATTAATTTTCTATGGCCTAATTTCCCAGAAAACCCCAGAGTCTGCTTTAATTAAAGGGCACGTAACATGACTGACCAGAAAAGTATCATAATATGCATTTTTGATGACTTTTTTGTAAAATAATATAAGTGTACAGGTTTGCACTTGAAACGGCTAATTTCCATGTATGTTCATGCAACTTCAATAATAAAATAAGTAACTCTTCAGGCAAAAAAAGATTCAGTGTCATACTGTTGATTATGCAATCCAACGTACTGTACCGAAAAATGGACGCCACATTCGAATTCCTCGCCTGTAAACTCTGAAGATCAAAGAACCCTCAGCGCGCCAAAGAGTACGTATCATGTATTTCCAGTTCTGTCCTCTCGGTGACTCGTACCAGGACCCTTGGGTTAACAACGGCTTCTCAAGATGTTTTCTGGAAGTATCGTCTTCTATCGTTTGTTCCGGTGTGCTGATTGTCCTCGGAGTGGCACAGTTGGTACTGGCCGGTGAAACGATGAAGAGAAAATCTCCATGGTCACCTTGGATGATAACAGTTGCTGTTCTGTCGTTACTGCAGGTAAGAATTTGGAAGAAAGTATTCTTTGACCATGAGGAACTTATTGCTATGCACGTATATGGTTATTTTGAAAAAAAGAACACACACACACACGTACGCACACGCACACACACATGTACACACACACACACACACACACACACACACACACACACACACACACACACAGAAAGACCACCTTTCTACAGAGACCACTGCAGCATGGTCCATGTGCCACTTCAGAGATACCGCATAAGGTATAGTCTACCTGTCTACAAAGACCGCTGGCCCATAGTTACCTGAATGGTCTTTATAGACAGGTTACACTACATTTTATTTTGAAAGCGACTAGTCCCGCTTAGCCAGACACATTCCTCCATTTTTATCTTTTACCGACCAAGAAATAAAATTGGAGGGTAAGGCTGATGATGCCAGAGTAGAAGAGACACTAGCATTTTTCTGACAAAAAGGGTGGTCAATGCTACCTGTGTTCGTGTGGAGTACAGAGGAACCTCTGATAGCGGACTCTCCCAAATATGGACACAGTATAACAAACCTCTCTACAAAGGACAGGACTTATGGTCCCAGTATAATTCCTACAATACATTTTGAACCTCCCAGAGAGGAAAACCTCTCTACAAAGAACAAATCAGCTGAAATTTGTCGTCCCCAAGTGTCCTTTATTCGGAGGTCCACTGTACTTCTTCAATCTCTGTCTTTTTCTGTCGTACACACGCAGGCAGTGACCTATGCTGTGGGTATTGTACTGAAGGGAACTGTGGACGGAGTGCATATCTCAGGTGTGGATGTGGTGGAAACGGGCTTGGGAGTGATTTCTTGGGTATTTTCAGTTGTGTATCTCTACGCATATAGGTATGTGTGGATGTATGTGTGTGTAGGTGCACACACACACACACACACACACACACACACACACACACACACACACACACACACACACACACACACACACACCACACACACACACACACCACACACACACACACACACACACACACATGCACACACACACACATGCACACACACACACACACACACACACACACACACACACACACACACACACACACATACACACACACAGCACACACACATACACATAATAAGTACACAAAGACAGGAAAAGGCACCCAAGCATGCACACACATATGCACACTATCAAAATCCATTCTTCACATATGTATTTCCCCTTCAGAAACTCCACGTACATCAGGGGCAAGCCTAGCTTTGTCCTTACTCTGTACTGGGCTCTGAATGGTGTGTGTTTTAACTTGTATCTGGTATCGTGGAACAACCCCCAATGGTGGTGGAAACTACAGAGCGGGAGAGACATATACGACCTGGCCCTATTTGCTGTACGCTATCTCCTCCTTGTTCTGTTGATCTGTGTTGGTGTGATTTATACAACTGGAAGACAGTGCTTCACGAAGACCAATAGACATTCCTACAGGTAAGGTGACTGGTTTGTGCTTGCATGGATGGCAGTTTCCTGACTGGAGTGTACATTTGGCTAGCACGCACTCCTGGATAGTACACACTCCTGAATAGTACACGCTCTTGGATAGTACACGCTCCTGGATAGTACACGCTCCTGGATAGTACACGCTCCTGGATAGTGCACACTCCCGGATAGTACACACTCCTGGTCACACATTCCTTGTTAGCACATGCACCTGGTTACCATACACTCTTGGTTAGCACAGACTTCTAGTTAGCATACTCCTGGTTAGCACACACTCCTGGTTAGCACACACTCCTGATTGGCATGTGTGCACCATTTATCTGTCCACCTCCATGCTTGATCTCTTATGTGAAGGCTCCTTGTGAATGAGGAATCAGATGCTGAAAGAGATGAGCCAAGCAAAGATGAATCAAAGCCTAAAGTACTGGAAGGCGGGATCACCAAGGCGACAGGCTCAACATTTCGCAATACATGGAAGAAATTTCGCATCCTTTTCCCTTATGTGTGGCCAAAGGGGAAACCCCTCCTTCAGTTGAGAGTTGTTGTCTGTTTTCTTCTGCTTGGAGGTGGAAGGGCCGTCAATGTCTTTGTTCCTATCTACTACAAGTATATTGTGAATGCACTCTCTCCCACAAACACTTCTGATGGCCATCTTTCCATCCCAGCAGAATCTGTCGGTGGCCATGTTGGCCAGTATATTCCATTGCCATGGCAACCACTTTTAATTTATGTGTTTCTGAAATTTCTCCAAGGGGGAGGAGCAGTGGGGTCCCTGGGGTTCCTAAATAATGCCCGCCAGTTCATCTGGATCCCTGTTCAGCAGTACACCAGTCGGATGATCCAACTCAGTGTCTTCGGGCACCTCCACTCGCTGTCCTTGAGGTGGCATCTCAGCAGAAAAACAGGTTATTTTTGGTCTTGTTGTGTTCTCTGGTGATGTGATTTGTGCATCTTGCAACATGTGGTTGTGCTGTCTGTGGTAGAATAGTCAGTTCAGCACATTGTCTAGGGCCTTTATACTAGTGTGTGTACAGTAGGACCTCTACTAGTGTGTGTACAGTAGGACCTCTACTAGTGTGTGTACAGTAGGACCTCTACTAGTGTGTGTACAGTAGGACCTCTACTAGTGTGTGTACAGTAGGACCTCTACTAGTGTGTGTACAGCAGGACCTCTACTAGTGTGTGTACAGTAGGACCTCCACTAGTGTGTGTACAGTAGGACCTCCACTAGTGTGTGTACAGTAGGACCTCTACTAGTGTGTGTGCAGTAGGACCTCTACTAGTGTGTGTGCAGTAGGACCTCTACTAGTGTGTGTGCAGTAGGACCTCTACTAGTGTGTGTGCAGTAGGACCTCTACTAGTGTGTGTACAGTAGGACCTCTACTAGTGTGTGTGCAGTAGGACCTCTACTAGTGTGTGTGCAGTAGGACCTCTACTAGTGTGTGTGCAGTAGGACCTCTACTAGTGTGTGTACAGTAGGACCTCTACTAGTGTGTGTACAGTAGGACCTCTACTAGTGTGTGTACAGTAGGACCTCTACTAGTGTGTGTACAGTAGGACCTCTACTAGTGTGTGTACAGTAGGACCTCTACTAGTGTGTGTACAGTAGGACCTCTACTAGTGTGTGTGCAGTAGGGACCTCTACTAGTGTGTGTGCAGTAGGACCTCTACTAGTGTGTGTACAGTAGGACCTCTACTAAAGTGTGTACAGTAGGACCTCTACTAGTGTATGTACAGTAGGACCTCTACTAGTGTGTGTACAGTAGGACCTCTACTAGTGTGTGTACAGTAGGACCTCTACTAGTGTGTGTACAGTAGGACCTCTACTAGTGTGTGTACAGTAGGACCTCTACTAGTGTGTGTACAGTAGAACCTCTACTAGTGTGTGTACAGTAGGACCTCTACTAGTGTGTGTGCAGTAGGACCTCTACTAGTGTGTGTACAGTAGGACCTCTATTAGTGTGTGTACAGTAGGACCTCTACTAAAGTGTGTACAGTAGGACCTCTACTAGTGTATGTACAGTAGGACCTCTACTAGTGTGTGTACAGTAGGACCTCTACTAGTGTGTGTACAGTAGGACCTCTACTAGTGTGTGTAGCTTTGTTCTCTGTAAGGAGGTTAATTGCAGAGAAGAATCATGTTGGGACCTCAGACTGTGTCCTTTGTAGAGAGGTCTTCCTCTTTGGGAAGTTCACAATGTATTGTAGGAATTATACTGGGACTGTAAGTCATGTCCTTTGTAGAGAGGTTTATTATACAGTGTCCTTATTTGGGAGAGTCCACTATCAGAGATTTCATTGCAGTTTGACTTTGCCTTTTTTCTCTTGTTCTCTGATTTCTCTTGTGTGTAGGAGAAGTTCTGCGAGTGATGGACAGAGGAACAACCAGTGTGACAACACTACTCAGCTACATCCTTTTCAGCATCCTCCCCACCTTTGTCGACCTTGGGATAGCCATTGTGTATTTCATCATTGCGTTTGATGTCTGGTTCGGACTAATTGTATTCATTACCATGTTCACCTACCTGATGGTTACCATAGGGATGACGGAATGGAGGACAAAGTACAGGAGAGAAATGAACCTGAAAGACAACGATGCTCGCACGAAAGCAGTTGATTCACTTCTTAACTTTGAAACTGTCAAGTACTACAACGCAGAGCAATTTGAGGAGAATCGTTACAATCAGGCAATTGTGGACTATCAGGCCTGTCAGTGGAAAACGCAAGCCTCCCTCAACTTCATCAACACTGCACAGAACTTCTGCATAACTCTTGGACTGGTCTCTGGCACTTTCCTGTGTGCCTACCGTGTCACTCAGGGTGTCTTACAAGTTGGCGATTTTGTTCTCTTTGTGACATATCTGACGCAGTTGTACGGACCACTCAACTACCTTGGTACTTTGTATTTTGCCATTCAGCAGTCGTTTGTGGACATGGAGAACATGTTTGACCTCTTTGGTGTGCAGCCAGAGGTGGTGGATGCTTCTACAGCCCATGAGATGGTCCTTTCGAAAGGGAAAGTTGAGTTTAGAGACGTTCGGTTCTTTTATACACTGGAGAAGATGACCCTCAAAGGCATCAGCTTTTCTGTGGATCCTGGCCAAACAGTAGCTCTTGTGGGTCCGTCTGGTGCGGGGAAAAGCACAATTATACGATTGCTGTTTAGATTCTATGATATTCAAGGCGGTCGGATTTTAATCGATGGTCAGGACATTAAGAATGTCAAGCAGGCCTCCCTCCGTAGCCACATTGGTGTGGTACCACAAGACACTGTGCTCTTCAATGAAGACATTCTGTATAACATTCGATATGGGAACCCGGGGTTGGACGACAACGCAGTGGAAGAGGCCGCCAAGTACGCAGACATACACAACCGCATTTTAACGTTCCCCCAACAGTACCTAACGAAAGTGGGCGAGAGGGGGTTGAAGGTGAGTGGAGGGGAGAAACAGCGGGTTGCAATTGCACGGACGATACTGAAAGCACCCGAAATCATTCTTCTGGACGAGGCCACATCTGCTCTGGACACACAAACAGAGAGAAACATTCAAAACTCGTTATTAAATGTATGCAAGGGGCGGACCACTATCATTGTTGCCCACCGCCTGTCAACCATCATCCACGCTGATCTAATCCTAGTCTTAAGTGAAGGGGAGATCGTTGAACAGGGGACACACCACGAGCTGCTTGCTCTTGACGGAGTGTACGGTGCCATGTGGGCTGAACAGCAGCGGGGTCTTGGGGAGGGAGAGGGGACAGCGTCACTACAGCCTCAACAGTAATGGAATGCAGTGCTGCGGAGGAAATTAGTTTCCATGTTTTTTTCTTTCAATAGTTTGATAGCTGCATTTTACATGAATTGATCTTTTCACCCAGTGGATATTTATTCATGTATATTACATGGAAAAAAAAACATTTATGAAATAATTATATATAATTGCTGTAATAATGTTATAATATTTAATACACAGTGTCTTCGAATTCTGTAAATTGCATGGACGTATGATCATGAGCATTATAGCTTTAGGCTATGCGCATGCTCTAGTCAAAATTAGGTTGTTTTGGACCACGTGCATGCGGACTGTCTGCCCCTCTTGCTGTTCCTTTTTCCCAACATGGAGACTGATTCACTGCATATATACCAGCCCATCATGCACAGTACAGCCACCACATCACACACACGCACATGGACACACAGCTAGCTAGTTAGCTACTTGCAAGTTGATTCGTAGGTCTGGCTACGCGCCAGACTACTACATGTGGACAAATCTAGCTCCCGCGCTCGACCAAAGTGATTTCCAGATTCCAGATTATAAATTTGAATCGGAATCCAAAACAAGAAAACAAAAGATGGTAGGTGGATTTCTTCAGTGTATCATTTCCCCTGGGTTTTGTACCTTTTTGTATTGCATATCTTAATTTTATTCTCACCCTAGCGAAATAAAACATAGATTTACCTGAATGTGTAGATTATGAGCTTTAAACTGTATCAACTCGGTGCTTACTGGTGTCCCAATGTACAAGGTCGAATAATGTCACGTATCACGAGGAATGCCTTTTCCCCCGCCTTAGATTCGGTTCATTTTAATACAAAACAGAGCCGGGAAGACTCGTCTGGCCAAGTGGTACATGCACTTTGAGGAAGACGAGAAGCAGAAGCTGATAGAAGAGGTTCACGCTCTCGTTACTGTCAGGGACGCCAAGCACACCAATTTCGTTGGAGTGAGTTCACCAACAGGTTTACGTATGTAATGTGTGTGTGTGTGTGTGTGTGTGTGTGTGTGTGTGTGTGTATGTGTGTGTGTGTGTGTGTGTGTGTGTGTGTGTGTGTGTGTGTGTGTGTGTGTGTGTGTGTGACCAAACCACATGAAATTAGGGTATACCTGGCACTTTTATGCTGACACTTGAATTGGAAAGACCAAAGACCTAATAAACAGATACGTATATGCAACGATTATCCCGATAATCATGATGTCTAATCACTGACGATGCAATTATCATTGGAAAAATATCACCTTTATCATGAGTATCACGATTATTGCCCAACCTATTCTGTGTACATACGTACGCATGTGTACATGCCTACATGTGAGTGGGAGCACAAACTAGAAGTTCCATAATGTATTTTGTGTGTGTGTGTGTGTGTGTGTGTGTGTGTGTGTGTGTGTGTGTGTGTGTGTGTGTGTGTGTGTGTGGTTAGAGTATCTATGGTGTGTGTGTTTGTGTGTGTGTGTGTGTGTGTGTGTGTGTGTGTGTGTGTGTGTGTGTGTGTGTGTGTGTGTGTGTGTGTGTGTTTACGTATGTATATTATCACAGAGAGTAGTAGTCTAGTCTTGTTTTTGTAGGAGCATGCAATAGATTTCTAAATTGGAAACTTTGCATTGTTGATCTTAAATTTTTCAAGTGTTTATTGAAAATATTCTCTCCATTGTTTTTGTGCACAGTTCCGTAATTTCAAGATCATCTATAGAAGATACGCAGGTCTCTACTTCTGTTTCTGCCTCGACTTGGAAGACAACAACCTGGCCTATCTCGAGGCCATTCACAACTTTGTTGAAGTTCTAAACGAATTCTTCAGTAACGTTTGTGAGCTCGATCTGGTATTTAACTTCTACAAGGTGAGAAGTGAATCTTCACCTTGGGTTAGGGTTAGGGTTAGGGTTATCAGGTCATGAGGTATGATGCTAAGTATAGTAGTCATGTTTCAAAATTAGAGGGTTATACTCATGAGAGCATATACGTATGCCCACACTATGTCGTGTCATGTCATGATTAGAGGGTTATACTCATGAGAACATGTACGTATGCCCACACTGTGTTGTGTCATGCCATGATTAGATACTCATGATCTCATGTATTCCCACACACTGTCATTTCATGTCAAACCTAATGTGCATTCTTCCAGGGTGCAGAGTGCAATGAATGAGGCAAAGTGTGGGGCCCCTCTAGACCTAACCTTTAACAATCCAGAATCTAAGCTCTAAGCTGTTCTACTGGTATGTAGAGTAGAACCTCCCATAGTGGACTCTCCCAAATAAGGACACAGTATGATAAACTCTCTACGAAGGACACAGCTTGAGGTCCTAAATAATTCCTTCATATAATGTTTATACATTTTTAACCTCCCAAAGTGGACAACTTCCTTACAAAGAACAAAATAGAGCTGTCCCAAAGTGTCCTTTATTCGGAGGTTCCACCTTGTATAAAACCTCACCCCTCTAATCTGAACATGTGGAACGGTGTACAGTTTGAGGGGTTTCTTGTGTGCTAGGGCTTCTCCACTGTGAGAATCGACTGCCCCCTATTCATGTGTAGGTAAGGAATGCACTGGTGCCATACAAGTGATTCAGTGAACGCATGCAATAGACATACATGTCTGTGAATGGTACAGTTGCAGTTGTCCTCTGCAACCACACTGGCAGACTTCAATATTCAATGTCTGGTGGATTTAAAACTAACCTTTATCAATTGTACCTATGGCAATCAAGTTCGGATTTGAGTATAGTATGTAAGATGAAGCTCGCCACAAGGTCCACCTGTCTATAAAGGCCACAGTAGGCTACCCATGAACAATCTCTTTGATGCTATTGCACCTCTTTGCAAGGTCCACCTGTCTACAAAGACCACAGGTTTCAGCGTACTGTGTGTATGTGTGTGTGTACATTTTATGTCTAACCTGCCATACCTCAGACCTCCATTGTGTGTACGTGTGCATTCACTACACAGTGGAAGTGACCTTTCAGGGTTACTGTGCAGTAATTTGAATAGGTGGGTTATCTGTCACTAACTGTCATGTCCAGTCATTCTCCAGCTACATACATAGCTGTCATTGACTATTGTGTCCAGTCATTCAGGGTCAGCTGTCATTGACTGGTGCTGGTAGTGGCGTCTGTGAAGTGTTCCCACCCATTCTTTCTCATTTGGCTTCCTTATCGCTATGTAGACATGTCTGTTGATCTAGAACTGATAAAATGTTTAAAATCCCTGACTTCCTCCCAGAGCTCCTTACACTGTGTACTGTATGTGTTGCCTAGCTACGAGTTCAATACAGTAGAACCTCTCCACAGCAGATACTTTGGGAGCTGAGAAAAGCTCTGCTGCATGGAAGGGTTTCTACTATTCAAACGGTATTTTGTATGCTTAGTAATGTATTGAGGCTCACAAAAACAATCTGCTATAGAGAGAGGTTTTACTATTCAGGGTATTTGTTGAGGGATTACACTTTATGCATGTGTTCTTGTACGTGCTTAGGTGTATGCGGTAGTGGATGAGATGTTCTTAGCTGGTGAGATCCGGGAGACCAGTCAGCAGAAGGTGTTGCAACAGCTTCGATACCTCAACACACTCGACTAACATCCTCGAAATCTACACCGAAGCAGAATGAACACCAGTGGATGTTGCATACACTAGTCTTGTGAACACCTCCCCAAACTTGGTAGACATTGGTTTTGTGCACGATAATATTTATGGATTCACAATGTCAATTACAGAGAGATTGGTAGCATATTGAAATTGTATATCTTTTGTTACGTTTGGTTGTTAAAAGAATTCTGAGAAGTGTGTGTGCATAGATAATAGAATCTATGGTGTGTGTGTGTGTGAGGGGGTGCATGCTTTTGGGAACATATACATATGTGTGCTATGATCTCAACTTTATGGTCATACTTGCATGCATGTATGCAGTTTCTAGAAACTCAAAGCTGAATACTATGGGGTGCCATTTGTGTAAAAATTATAGAAAATTTGAACTGAACATTTTGCAGATATTTACATATATCCACTGATATTTATATAATATATATATTGGTTCCATGGATATTTATATATATCCGTGGATATTTATATATATATCCACGGATATATAGTAAATATCCACGGATATATATATTATATAAATATCAGTGGATATATGTAAATATCTGCAAAATGTTCAGTTCAAATTTTCTATAATTTTTACACAAATGGCACCCCATAGTATGCTACCATGCTAACACCACCATGCCATTAGGAGTCTCTGTGTTCAATGCGATGATTCATAGACTATCACAGACAAGCAAGTGAATTCACGGACGTATATGCATCGGGGTACAGAATGACGAGCCGCAGGTGCATAAAATTCGATATATATATAAATAGCAATTTTGTACATGAAACAATAAAACTACAAACAATTAAGAGCTTCCATTGTAGCTATCACGATTGTTCGTTCTGTTATTTTCTTCAATACTCTTGAGTTGCCGCTCGTATCTATCTTCTATCGTATTCGTGGGTCGCTGGACACCCTGTGGTGTTCGGTACTTCTCCTCCAGTTTGAAGCCGATGTATCCAAGCGGGATGGTCAGCGGAAGCATCATCCAGGGGGAATATCTCTGAACTATTCTGAATAAATTATGCCACATGATTTAAAATTTCAACCAGAGAATACTGTATTATTTCTTTGTTTCGTTCACAAGTCAGCTGCTTTTCAGAAAACACTCGCCATTTTGTGCTGATAAGGGGACACGCCGAGATGACGCAATGCAATGACGAGGCCGGAAGTGAAGGAAGTATATACGTAGATAAAGGCATAGATACTCAAACCCCAACACAAAGGCTGCTGGATTTGAACGTTGGTGTCAAATTTGCACTTTCATAACCTTCGAGTAAACCAGGGAAGAATGAAGATATTTCTTTTTGTGTCCCTCATCGTTCTGATAGCCCATTTTGTCACTGCCACTGACCCAGTTGCAGAATTGGAAACGGCCCGCACAAGACATGTTCGACAGGCTATGCCTTGTACGGATAGCAGCGATTGTCTTCCTGCGGCTCTGGGGAACGTAACTGTGCCGAACGACCTTGTAAGCTGCCAGGGCTCCGCCTGCGTCTGTCGGATGTGTTTCGAGTTGAGTACGACGAGTGGCATCTGTGAACAACCGAACGCTTGCTGGACTTACAGCTCCGGAACAAGATCGTGTGACGACAGGAGGAAATCGCAGCTGATAGCTTTCCTTCTTTCCTTTTTCCTGTCGTACGTTGGAGCTGCCAACTTCTACATTGAGCGCGGTGATTTAGCTGGAGGACAGCTAGCCGCCTTCTTGGTGATCTTTCTCTTCTCCTACGTCGTGTTCATCCCATGTTGTTTCATATGTTGTTGCAAGGACAGTGAGAGTGGACTGGCCTGCGGGGCTATTGCATTCGGCATCATAATAGCCATTGGTACCATTCTCATGCTGGCTGCTAGTCTCATCATGTTAGCATGGTGGATTGCAGATTTGGTGATTTTTGTCGAAAACACGAGAGTTGACGGGATGGGCTGTGCTCTCAGCCCCACCCTCACTGGAACAAGCTAAATCTGCAGTTGTTGCTAGGCAACCTTTCTTGTTACGACAACTGTACAGTTATACTGGCTTAAGCTTTTCTTATTTGTGCTATAGGAAGTAACATATCTGATTTGGAATCATTTCTGTAGTTTTGATAGTCCTGTTGTCAATAGTAGTCTTTGTACTCAGGGCAGTATTCTTAGACTAATACTGAATGTGCTGTACAGTTTATTTTCTGAATCATTATTTTGCAATGTGTTGTCATTCGAGCTAGTAGTGTTCTTACAAAGAACCGTGCACCTATTGACCCATTCCTGCCTCCGCCATTTTATGTCTCAATATAAAATGGCGGAGGTAGAAATGGGTCGACTATGCCCCACTATGTACATACGTGCATGTGTGGTTTGATTAAAGAATGTAGTAATGTACACGTCACACACGTGTCAGGGTTTAGTTGCGTGTTTTTATAAAAAAAACAGAGAATTGCGACTGATTCTGACTATAACAAAAATCTCATCACACAGTTGATACAGCACTACAAACAATTATGCCTGCATGCGTGGTGATCTGTAATGCTATCGCTGACGCACATTGTGCACGCAGCCCCTCAACTCTCTAATTACATGTACAAGGACATTTCTGAAACTTCATTCGTGTCTCCACTGTATTCCGGGAACCCGATATATGGTGCAGTACACATGGGCCTGCTCCTGTGTGTACCCTTATGTGGGTGTGTGGGTATATTAGTTTACAACTTACATTCAATTCAATTCAATTCAATTATTTTTTAGGTGCATCATGCCATGAAGGCACTAGACATTTTTTATAATTATATACATTCTGATTCAGAATCTATAGACCTACTATTAGACAGAACTTCTATATACTAGTCTTACATAGCCAGATCTTTCTCTTTTCTTTCTATACACTTAGTCTACCGCCCGAGGTTCAAACCAGTGTATGATGCAAAAGAAAATGGAGGGAATTGAGGGTCAGCTATGCTAGACTAAGCTAGTGAAACAGCAGTACTAGTAATGCCACATGCAGTCTGCCATTGCAGAGCCAACCATCCAGCCATTTTATGGATGACGTCATAACAATATAGGGGGTTGGGTGGGGTGGGTGGGCTGGCAACTTCCACAACACCAACAAATATAATAATATTATTATGAAAGGTTGCAGATGCACAACATTCAACATGGACTATATATAGTATAGTATTATGCAATATGCTGAACCAGACATATTATTACTATGGTCGACCTTACGGTGAATTCAGGTCATCATACCTTCCCCGGCAATACTGTGGTTTCAGTACCAGTGTACACCTGATGACCTCCACAACTTGAAACAAATCTCTAAATGTGTCGTAAACTGCCAGGTATTACCCATGCCCTGGCCCCAGGCAGGCTAGAGCTTGCAACACTTGAAGGTAAACTCCCTAGTCTAGCATGTAGCACAGACTAGGCAGCAGATCCCATGCATTCCCTGTTCCCACCAATAAATGATGTCAAAAACAGGAAATCATTATGACAATAGGATTTGCACTAAAGACTACTTGTGACTGTAGTCTACCTATTGAAAGTAGTTTGATAATAATAATTTCTTATTTTGCTAACAAAATTACTGGAAAACAAGGAATAGAACACACAGGCTGCATGCTCTCTGTTGTAGCTGTTCTGGTGAAATGAATGGATTTGGCAGAACAAAGTGTTCACAGTGCTGTGATTATAAATGTACTGTACTTAGCAAAATACACACATATAATATCATGCATATTATGGATTACAATGGAACCCTGTTAACACAAACTTGCTCAAGACAACACAAAATTTTGGTTAACTTAAAAGCAGAGAATGGCCCCCACAAAGCTCCTAGCATTCCTAATTGTGCTGATAACATAAAATTCTGATTATAACATGCGCATGTAGTCTGACGTAGCCAGACCCATGCTCTCCGTGACTGATGTCAGTTACGGCGAGCATGGGTCTGGCTATGTCAGACTATACATGAACACCTTTCATTAACTGTAGTATATACTGTCTATGGTTCAATTGCACTATATATTCTGAGGATTTTACAAAATTAATAAAATCAGACAACACAGGGCCGGAGAGTACGTCACTATCAAATCTCTTTCCCTAAACAATCCTCCTCACAATCATTATCCCTCTGGCAAGATGCATATTGGTGGTCCAAATGCACCACAACAGTATAGTACACAGTCGCCCACGCATTCAGACATAATTGCATTAATCCATTGTATACGTATACTGAATTGGGTGGTAATTACACATTGGAAGGAAAACAACCATTGAGATATTTAAGGAAGAACTCCGGTGTGCAGAGTGAGTTGTTGCTGTGCTTCGGATCAAGTGGACGGGAACAAGATTCGCCTCTCTGAAGAAGACAATGCCTTCATTTTCATTTCTGTTAGTGATTCTCCCAATTCTGGGATGCCTACCAGAAGTAATACCCCTGCAGATTAAGGCCAGTGCTCGAAAAGCTTGTACTAGTCAATCTAATTGTCTGCCCAACACCATTGCCAACAAGACCGGTGTACCAACTAGTCTAGTGTCCTGTGATATGAACACGTTCACTTGTGTCTGTAAGGAGTGCTTTCAACTCAAGGAAAGCAAATGCTACGACCAGCCTTGCTGGACCTACAACAGCGGCACACACACTTGTGTCGACACCAGAAAGTCTCAACTAACTGCATTTCTCCTCTCCTTCTTCCTCTCCTACGTTGGGGCTGCTAACTTTTACATCGAAAGGCACGACTTTGCTGGAGCACAGTTAGCCCTGTTTCTGCTGGGATTTTGTTTTGTGTGTGTGTCTGTCATTCCTTGCTGCATCTTACCCTGCTGTGCAGCTGGATCTGAGGACTCTGACAAGGCTCTAGCCTGTGGAACCTGCTGCTACGTGGTGTTCATCACTTTGGGATCCATCTTAGTCACTCTAGCCTCACTGGCCATCTCAGCCTGGTGGATAGCAGATCTGGTGATATTCGTGGAGAACACACGCCTCGATGGCCGAGGATGCCATCTCAGCCCAACCCTCACCGGACCCAAGACACACTAAAGACTCTGTGAACACCACCAACAGAAGCACAGGATTAACCCCATGCAGTGCAGCACATAGTGTAGACAGCCCACAGTACAGCAACAATGCATGAATATATTCACTTTTACAGTATCTCTTGTACACTTTTAGCTGTCAGTGGTTCATATCCAATTGGAATAGTAGTTACTGTAGTCCAATGTTAAGCATACAAACAGTATTTAATCATTGCATGAAATCGTCCGCAAACAATGTAAACCTTGAGGAGTGGTTCAAGTTTGATCAAATCAAATTAAATCTATGAATGATGTAATTTAAAAGTTGAATTGGTAAACACATTAGCTGCATTTAGAACGTAGCGTACTTGATGCTTTGGCACGCAAACATGTTGCATGATATACGTAATAATTATGTGAAATCAGAATTCATAGGCTATTTAAACTCGATCCCCTCATTTCTTCAACTTCAACTGATATTCAAATTCTACATACTTTGTGGCAAAACTTAAGCCTGGGTAGCGTACAAAAAGTATGTTAGTACGTCCTCACTTTAGGGCCACTAAATGAACCTTGAAGTGGAAATGTGTGTGTGTGTGTGTGTGTGTCTATGTGTGTGTGTGTGTGTGTGTGTGTGTGTGTGTGTGTGTGTGTGTGTGTGTGTGTGTGTGTGTGTAAGACCCTCACTCCTTTCATAATACCTGACTTCACATGTCCTACCAGCATGGAAACATAGTGCTATCAAACAATGCTGGGAAATACATCCCATATTCACATTCAAAGCACATATCTATCAATTTGATACTAGGCAAATGACCACTTATCAGCACTTCCGTATCTTCAAACGAGGTATTGTTCATAAACCACACACACAGAAACACTTAAGAAGCATGAAAACATGCAATGGGAAGGATGGTTAAGCATTATTCAGTTGGTTATGTACTCATAGGTCTAACCATAGATACTACAGTTGGACACACTTCACCCGGAAAAATTACAGCAGCTAGATAACTTCCATCCAGATTCCAAAATGACCAGACGAATTCAAAATTGAAACATAGACACAAAAGTGAATGGATTCAAGCATAGATACTCATGCAGTCGTTGTAATCACAGCAAACATAAACCAAGCAGAGTACTTTATAGTCAAATACTACACAGGTAAGGGTGATCAAGATTTCTTATCAAAATCTTCGTCTAAAAACTTTTCTTGTCGCACAGCTAACATGGAGTAGGCATATATCGAAAATACACCGCCCAGAATACCAAGAGCGAGAAGGCCGTTCTTCGTTCTGTATTTTCCCATCAACTTGCCCTTAGATGCTGCTTCTAGTGGCGTAGCCTCTCGTCTCTTTTTTATCGGCATTTCTGGTGCACCAAGTCCGTCGCGTTCCTGCAAGTCCAAGTTCGGATCCAAATTCAAAACATGCAGATGAGAATGGAACTTTCACCGTGTGCTCCCTCTATTTATATGCCAGAATAACATATACAGTGAAGTCCGTCCACAGTGACAAAGGAACCCAGTGATTGTAGACTTAGTACTGGACAGGTAGTTTATGTTATATGGATGAGCATTAGGACCACAGTAGTCTCGCGTAGCCAGACCCAATCTCGCACGCACGCGGCGAGTGCGGGTCTGGCTATGCGAGACTAGGATCACAGAGGCGGTCTATGGATCAGCCAACATCGGTCATAATTAGTCTGATACCCAGACCCTCCCGCCGGCCACCATAATGGCGGCACCCGAGTGACGGTCTGGGTACGAGACTAGGTCATAATATCGTATCATAAGCTAAAGACTGGTATTAAGAGTGTTTCCTGCCTCTCGAGTTGAACACAGCAACTGCACAAACCTCACTAGGATCCCACACACTATGCATAATCCCCACATAACATTTTGCAATATGTACAGTACAAAAACACATGCGAGCACACACACACAAACACACACATACACAAACAGTACTAGTATTATGTTAATAAACACACACAAATTCAATAATATAAAAGCACAAAAGCTCTTATGTTCCAATGTATGTATGTACACATGTAGAACACACACACACACACACACACACACACACACACACACACACACACACACACACACACACACACACAAACATGCCAATGTACACTAAAAAGTATCACATGATGTACGGGTCATTGTTTCAGTGTAGCATCGGCACCACAAGATCGGTAGAACTCCTTCTTCACTGTAGCCACACGCACGTACTTCCTTTCAGGTGACTCAAGCTGGTTCAGCCCTGGGTGGCCGTACACAGAGCTGGACAAGATTGGCACTGGCTTCTTCACCTCCTCCGAATGCACATCCAGGCCAATGGTGTGCTCCAAATCATCACGCTTGAGCTTACTCGAGTAACCTTCTTGTACATGGAACATTCTAACGGATTTCACGAGAACAACACAGCATACACACGTACGTGACAGTAGAAGGTACAGAGGAGCACACTTATAACAGACACTGTAATAACAAATTTCCACCTATAACAACCCTTAGGTCATTGTCAGTGTAATGTACAGTAATAAAACATAGTGCTGGCTATAGCAAAGTTCTGAAATTCATAACAAAACATTTGTGTGGGATTTTTCACTTTGTTATATCAGTGTTACACTGCACTTAGACTCACATATGTACATGGACACAAAACGTGCTTAGACTAGTACTAAGTATCAGGACTGCTTTGCGGACTGCCTACGTGGTAGGGACATACAAGGGGTATGTAAGTACGTATTATTCAGGGGCATGTACAAGATATTCTCGCATAGCCCAGACCCCAATTTCGGGTCGTTTTCATCACAACTGGAGTCCCAAGAATGGGGCTACACAAAATTAGGGGTACAGTATGTACGTACGTATGTACTAAATCATGTACGTACTTTCCAAGCCAGCTGTTCCACTGGCTGGTTTGAGTTGGTACACTGAGATTCCAAGTATCAGGAAATTGGTTATTCTAAATTTGTATTTTAGGATTGTGGTATGGTGCAGTTAGTGCAATAATCCAATCAAAAACAATTTCATCCATCCCTATATAGGACAAGTTGTCACATAGCACACATCCTTGTAATGATAAATTCCTCACACGGTCCAGAAGTAATGCCTGCTATGTGATAATGGTCTACACATTTGCGTACAGACCTATCATATGTTGTTGTCTTTGTATGTTCCTTGTTATTTCCAAAGTAAGTTACATCTCCTGGGTCTCCAATCTCCTTTGGAGGCTCTCTATTTACATGATTGGTAGTACACTTGTGCTCTCTTTCAACGTGCTCTCTCCACTGCTCTTTTGTTTCTTCTGGTGTGAAAGTTTTTAATCCATAGTTGGACATTTGATATCCTTCGCCGGGATACGCCATTTTTCCTCTGTTTCTATGGCGACTAATCACGTGACGATCATGTGGAATGTTGTGGTCGTTTGCTAAATTGTTCCCTATCAAATCGATGACTACCCGCTCCGAAGGAATTTTCCATCAAATTCCATAAAGAGAAGAGTCATCGAGTTGTGAAGAAGGCCAGTGAGAGACGATATGAGCGGTTTTGAGGACGACTTCATTCCTTCAACCTCACCAGTCCAGAAAGACTCAGGGACGAACGCCATTCACGACAAAACGCCACTGTCGGACGAAGATGCCGCCGCGAGAGTAAGTTTGTCAACATTCTGTTTTGTACTGTAAAATTGCGTGGGTTAAACCGTCACACTACATGTGAAGCAGTTTACAAGAAAGACTGGTTTCCAAACCGCGTGTAGAATTTGGAGTATAACCCGCAAGCGTTCGCATACCCGAGAATGGGATAGCGTAGCGTTCGGTTTAATGGTTGCCTGTAAAGCTTCTACCTTGTTAGGATAAGTGGGGGCACTTGACCATAGAACTTAGTGTGAGGTTAGGTGTGTGTGTGTGTGTGGTGTGTGTGTGTGTGTGTGTGTGTGTGTGTGTGTGTGTGTGTGTGCGTGCGTGTGTGTGTGTGTGTGTGTGTGTGCGTGTGTGTGTGTGTGTGTGTGTGTGTATGTGCGCACGCGCGTGCGCGTGCACGTGTTACACATCAGTATGTCCAGCCTGTATCCAGGCCACTACGAACTTATGTCCACGATCCTATTTGCAAGGATGTTCAGTAAGTAGATCTCTAACTGAAGTATCACATACATACGTATATACTGCGTAGGAGTATTGTCTAAAGTGTGTACGTACGTGCATGTACATTGTACTGTGCCTTGATCTCACACACAACATCAAATTGCTTGCACGTAAACAGAAACCGAATCCAAGTTTGTACTTACATATGATATGTTAAGATGATCCCAATTTCTACTTAATCCTCTAACTTTTACACCAGAGAGGTTCGTCTGAAGCTTAGAGAGCTGTATTGAAAGGGTTATAATTTTTTTCACATATTCAACATGCATGTATGTACGTAAGTGTTGGTTGTACATATGTATGTTGTTCTGTACTGTCTTTCATTGATGTCAACACACGTGAAAACATACTGGATCGGTACCAAAGGCACTAATACGTACACTGAGCCCACTGGACTCCGCACACTTCAGCGATATACTCATTGTTTTGTATGCCAAAGAGTACAAGGGGCCTCTCACTTGATCGTGTTGTGAGTATGTGTGTATACGTACGTGTGTAGCTTCACCATCCCAGAATGTACATACGTACATTCATACGTATATACCTTGACAGTACAGGTCAGTTCTTGTGATGGAATATTCTAGATAAACGTACATATATAGGAATAGGTACAGTGGAACCTGTGTAATGCAGACACCATTGGGGACGACTGAAAGGTGTTCTGATTTCCAGGGTTGCCTCAAGACGTATGTCATTCATATGTGTATGAGGCTTTGGGACCGTGACGTAATGTCCAGTTTATACAGGTGTTCAGATTTTCAAGTGTCCTGAATAGCAGGTTTCACTGTGTTCCTGACGTGGAGGGCCCCACTACATGTACTGCAGTTCCTGATGTGGAGGGCCCACTACTTGTACTGTGTTCCTGACGTGGAGGCCCCACTACATGTACTGTGTTCCTGACGTGGAGGGCCCACTACTTGTACTGTGTTCCTGACGTGGAGGGCCCACTACTTGTACTGTGTTCCTGACGTGGAGGGCCCACTACTTGTACTGTGTTCCTGACGTGGAGGGCCCCACTGCATGTACTGTATATGTGTAAATGTGTGAAATGTGTCAGTCTGTCACTAAGCACTTATTCATGCCCCTAAATATGTATCTACATACATACGTATGTAGATAACAATATGTACGTATGTATGTATGTACATGCCCCTAAATATGTACCTTACTACTTACATGCGTGCATACATACATACGTATGTATGCACATAGCAATGTGTACATACTTACATATATACATGTATATATGTATGTATGTATATACGTACAATGAGACTACATATTCATCTCCTATTGATCTGAGTATGATATTATATTGTTCCATTTTTGCATGTCTTTATGGGATATAGTTACGTATGTTGGGTGGGATGTTGGGCTGTATATACATATGTTAGTTTTCTTCTATACATGTGTGTGTGTGTGTGTGTGTGTGTGTGTGTGTGTGTGTGTGTGTGTGTGTGTGTGTGTGTGTGTGCGTGTACATGTATGTGTGTGTGTGTGTGTGTGTGTGTGTGTGCGTGTGTGCACATGTGTGATGTTGGAGTAACATATAATATTTGGACGCATCACTCGTAGTAAATGTAGGATTATCAATATTCTGATGGCTTCATTTCACACATATGACAACTTGTGAAATTCCTTTCTGTTGTAGCGTTAACCGAGTATACTGAAACCAGAGTTACTCTGTAATCTGACAACCTCCCATTCTGAAACTTTTTCCAGCTTGTTGGATTAGGGGATGTTCACTGTACACCTAGCACAAATGTACTGCTGACATGCAGTAAGTGCGTAATACGTATCTCGACAGTTGGCCACATTTGGGGGAAGTATTAAGTATGTTGCAGATTAGCAAGGTTGGGCAGACTAGAGGATTTGGTATTGTGTTGTGTGAACCTGTTTATACTTTTCTCACACCTTTGGCAGACTCAGTGGATCAAAGTGAATGGATTAGCCTGTTGGTACTTAGCTCGCTATAATATTAATTCAAATCGCAGTTATATAAAACATACCAGAAGTGATTTTTTAGCAACATTGCGGATGCATAACCCCAGGCCTATCCCACCGTTTTGTTTTCACGTCATACCTACGTACATATGTATGAAGTACTACCATGTTCAATAATACTATCTATAGTTAAGATAGCATGCATACATACATATTATATGTACGTACCTATACTACTATAGCATGTTTACACTTACTTGTAAGTGTACGTACTTACGTACGTACGTACGTACGTATGTACATATTTCTTTGTGTGTGTCTATGTATGTATGTTATGTGTGGATATACACACATACGTACATATGTACGTACATGTAACAATTGTACATATGTAATGTACATGCGTAGTCAGGTCATAAGACAGTGGAACTTGTTCTGTGAGTACATGTTTGCATTAGTACATACATACATGTACGTATCTACATACACCTGGACAGTACGTGTATTCTTCTCCTTCTACCCCTGGCTAATGAACGTACACAAACAGCAACACTCACAGTAGGTACAGTGAGGCCTCTGTAACCTGACAGCTTTACAATCCAATCCGACCGTCTCGTGAGGTACAGTCACCATATTAAAGTATCCTGAGAGTTAGTCCGTATTCTGACAACCTCTGTAATATGACACAATTTTGCTGCCCATCGAGTGTTGGATCACAGAGACCCCTGCATGAACATGGGTTAAGTACTTGTGATGACACCAAGCAACGGTTTTACACCCCTTTCCAGGTCTACAGTACATACAGTATAAGCACTTGCTAGGCTCCTCTGACAATGGAATGTGTGGACCATAGATACTATATAGTATCTACGAATGTGTAGACATGTTCTACGTATTCAATTGCATACCACTTTTGTCCGTATCACGATTGAATGTACATAGTATGTATATCCACATACCCACCTCTGTGTGTGTCACTTGAAGGGTGCTCTGTGTATGCTTTATATATTATCTACATACCTGCATACCCACCTGTGTGTGTCATTTGAGGATGCCTGCTGACTGCTCCCCAGTGCAGTTGTGAAGTGTTTGTGTGATCTCTGATTACACCATGATATCATGCATGCCACGGTGTGAAGGTCAGGTCACCTGCATGGTGTGTTGCTGAATATAGAACTAAACGGACCTAACACTTTTGTAAGGATTCCTCACCTTTCGATTGGTTTGTAAGTCATTCTTCCAGTTTAAATTCTTGAGTTTTTTGAGTGAATTCTGTGAATGACAGCAGTAAATAATAAAATTTGTGCATAAGTACATACATACATACATACATACATACATACATACATACATACATACGTACATACATACATACACACATACATACATACATACATACATACATACATACATACATACGTACATACATACATACATACATACATACATACATACATACATACATACATATATATGTATGTGCACAAAATACATGTCCTACAAAAAGTGTGTAGCTTACATGCACAAACGCGCTATGCACAGTACTGTAGTATTCTGTGTGTAGGGATGATGCAAAACAAAATGGCAGAATAGGGATTTGTGCATGCATACATAATGATGCTAACTTTGACCTTAAATTTTGGTTGCTTGAGTCCTAACCAGCTAACATTCTGTATGGATATTGCCCATGTAGCTGTGTTGTCGTTG
>CAUJGJ010000161.1:142500-195000 GCA_963170055.1 Halisarca cf. caerulea
AACACACACACACACACACAACACACACACAACACACACACACACAACACACACACACAACACACACACACACACATACACACACACACACACATACACATGTATGAGTGTCAAAATCATGCAGCATGGAATGGTCTAAAATGGCCTCTAATGCAACTTTATATAAACTAAAAACTCAAATATTCCTGGGGGGGGGGGGGGGGGGGGGGGCATGCCCCCAGACCCCCTAGTTTCGTACGTACGTATATATATATATACCCCTGCACTCCATATATATACATATCTACATGCACCTCTATTAATATTATCACTGTACTGCATGTGTTTTATAAATGTCTAGGATACCACTGCCTGTCCCCCTACTATACTTTGTAATTACCCCCCCCCCCCCCCCCCCCCATCACCCTGCTATATACATACAATACATGCATCAAATCTTTGTGTATATCTTGCGCGGCAGTTATTCACTGTAATACTCAAGCTTCCCCCAAAAATTTAAATCCTAGATAGAACCCTGAAGACTACACATGCTGGTTTGAATCTTCTAATACTGATTTTGCGTTTTTTCCTTGACCGTATAAGACAGTGAAATACAGTAGACCCTCGATTATCCGGGCCTTGGTTATCGGGACCCTATGGCCTTGATTATCTGCAATAATAATACATGTGATTTCTATGCATTGATTAAAGATTGAAATACATTTACTATACAATAACTTTAATAATGCATGTGTGCAAAAACCTGTAATTTCAGTTATCCGGACTATTTCACTTATCCAGACACCTAGAAATATGCTGTGACCAAAGGGATTCAGATAATCGAGGTTCTGCTGTATGTCATTTGGTACTCAAAAAGGGTGACTGCTGACGCATTAGACAGGTGGCTGGATTAAACGAATTATGATGTATATGGAAATAGATAGCTGATTGTTCGGGACTGGAAGTCGGCAACTGTTTTAGGCAGTACCCCCGCTTTAATGAGGTGACTGCTGACACAGGTTCCACCATAATATATATAATTATGTATGGACTGCATCTTTTGAAAATTATGTCTGCTTATATAATTAATTGCATGGGAATATATAGGAATTAACCTTCGGCCAAGTAAAGGATGTACATGTACTTCATGGATGATCGATTGGTCGATCGACATAATATAAGCAGGTTTGTCCTTCATATAAGGGGTTAAATGCCCATTAGGATCGAGCCCATGCACGCAAGGTGTTAAAATGTATTGTGAATTAATGTATATGTTAATGTAGTAAAGAAATCAAATTATTCTTGGATCTCCAGCGGCCGGCACCATGCATGTCCTAGCTTTGATCGTAGAGAGGTGTCCAAATTTGGGAAAGTTCTCTATAATATATCAGAGGAACGTTCTTTGCAATGTAAAAATGCAATTGTAAATTATAAAAATATATAATTATAACATAAAGATTGTCCATTGAAACATTTAATTTAATTCACTGGACAGTGGTGGATTAAATAAAATTAATGTAACTAGAGTATATATACAATCCACCAACAAAATTTAATGCAGTTCGAAAACTTTACAAAGTCACATTGAAACGTAATTGGAAAACCACACTACAGCAGAACAAGACAAACCCGTGAATCACACATAGTGCATAAACATGTATGGTATAAAAACAATTTAACTGTACAAAACAATAGATTCAGATTTCAACATTGCAATGAACCTCAAAATAAATAAAAATAAATTCAACTTTTATTACAAACATTAAAAACCAAACTTAGTGCAAACTTCACTTTTAAACATAGTCTGTCAAAAATGTTGATTTCCAAGTAGGTTGGGAAGGTCCCCCACTACCTGATTCTACTCCAGAATCAGAAATTGGTAATGACTGCAAAATAGGTCAGAGTATATTATAATATACAATCATTATTGGGTACACATGAGTATATAGTATAGATGGGTAGGCCTAGGTACATAGGTGTTAATTTTTGTGGGGTGTATATTTTGTGAATCAATTAAGAACTTGGCTGTAATTCACAGTTTTAGTTTTTCATGCTATGGATCAGACAAACATTCTATAGTATAGGAGGGTGAAAGCGTACTCACAAAGATTCAGGGCACAGCGAAGAATAGACCAGTATTCAAGAAGATTGCAAAGAGGCCAAGATTGACAAAACAATTAAAGCAAAACATGCATGGGCATGTGACAATAGCAGAGTTTTAGCATTCACTGTTGCACTTTGTGACGCCTGACGTCTCCTTAAAATCAAAAATATTTAGTCATAGAAACCTGAAAGTTCGCAATAGTGCAAAGATTGGTGCAATTGAGAAATGCTGCAAAGTCATTATCTTGAACACTAATCAAAACATAACACATGATAAAGCTCCCTAACCTTGCTCGGCGAATTTCAAGTGTGAACGCAATTAGTATTTGATCCGGATCAACACCGAATCTGGATTATAGTGTGAACAGGCCTTAAAGATATAGTAGGGCGGGGGTGGGGAGATTGGATTGGATTGGATTAATCTTATTTAGACTGGGACACCCACTTTAAGTAAGCTTATTGGCTACTTATCAGGAGGCCCAGTAATCACAAGCACACATCAATCAAACAAACAAACAAACATACTACATAGTTAATTGTTACTGTATGCGCTCAAATTTTTGTGGGATGAAACTTGCGCGGACAGCCAATTTTCAATATTTTCATATTTTCGCAGATCCCCCTTTAATCCTTCCTTTATTTACCCTTTTACTGACCTAAACTTCGTTAGTTTGCGGATGAAAGTTTATAGAGAAAAGAGCGAAGGCACTGCAGTGCTTCTCCACAACTCCTGTTCTTTTGACGGCCATCTTGGTCATTGCACAAGAGCTTAATCTAAATTTTCATGGGCTTAAAATATTCGCATATGGCTTCCAATCCACGAAAACTGCGAAAGTTTCATCCCACGAAAATTTGAGTGCATACGGTATTACAAGTGTCAAATGTATTATGCAATGTTCATCTCTCGGTGGCTGTATTGGGCCTTCTTCACTCTTCTCTCTTGGTAGTGGCAGGGGGGTGCAGAGAAAAAAGGCCAGAAACACCATCACTGGGATTGAACCTTAGTCCATCCCATAGCCTAGCTCTGTAGTCACATCAGTTGCATGTGGGACATGTCCAGGATCTGTTATGATAGCGCTTCCCAGTTTGCATAGCGATAAATATACATATTCGGCGCTTACAAGTTATTAGTTACGCAGTTATCTCATGATTTGGACTAATATTCGGGTGTTCTTCTGAATCATAGTTTTCGGCTGGGTGCTACGTGAGGGAACAAGCTGGAGACAGTTTCTTGGTGTCAACTTCGAGCCATCGGAAATATACAACTTTTCCATGCGGGTGAGAGAGAGCTTTTGTTCCTGTCCCAAGTTACAGGAGCTTGAATGTTGGCTTTTGAGGCCCAATTGATTAGATCTCGGCTTTGGAAAGGAACGGTCAAATCACCCGCATGGAAAAGTTAGTAAATGTTTTGTTATAGCGATTTATGTGAAAAAATTCGTTCCGCCAGGTAGCACCCAGAGCGTTTCGCTTTTCAGTAGGGGTTAGGAAAATCTCAGTAGCTTCTTCACCGTAAAAGCAAGCCTTCCAAAAAGGTAATCGTAAGAACGTCTACATGTCTGCCTACATCTTAATCCCTCGTTTGACTCTCTGCATCTACTACAAGTTGAGAACAGAAGCTGTAAAAAAGACCGAAATTTTCACACCTCCGAATTAGCGCGGACATGTCCCACATGCAGTAGCCCACTAACCCACCAGCACCCCCCAAACACACACACACACACACACACACACACACACACACACACACACACACACACACATTCTAGATCTTAATAAACATGTTGTGTTACTTGTAGTACATACAGACTAGACTGTCACTCTTCTAGGTTCATAAGAAAATTCAATTATTAGGACTTATGTCCACTATGACAGCCAAGTTTACGTTTCTATAGAATCTGATGCTATTGGTTAAAATTGACCACATACACACACTGTCTACCCTTTGGAGTTCTGCAACAGCACACTTCATGGCATATCATTTAATAAATGACTGATCAAAGCTTGCCTTATTTAATTTTTTAGCAAATGTTACAGGCTTGCATTTCATACCTGGTCATCAGAAGTAGAAGATGGATTCCTATAACGAGAAAGTTCCTTCTTCATGTCATCATTTTCTTCCCAAAGGCGTTCATATTGGTACTTTAAACATTCCCAATCCTCTAATCTACACTTTATGTAACACTGGAGTGCAATGTCAGGCTGTAGAATGGACAATAGGTTAAATCAGTAGAAAGTTGTCTGTGTGTATAATAAAGCAAATGCGTGTGCTCACACTATTATAAGTACAACACTCTGTGTAGCTACTCACATAATAATCTAAATATATAAAATTATACATGGCATTGTGTATGGGTGTGACGTGTGTGTGTGTGTGTGTGTGTGTGTGTGTGTGTGTGAGTGTGTGTGTGTGTGTGTGTGTGTGTGTGTGTGTGTGTGTGTGTGTGTGTGTGTGTGTGTGACATGTGTGTGTGCGTGTGTATGTGTGTGTGTGTGTGTGTGTGTGTGTGTGTGTGTGTGTGTGTGTGTGTGTGTGTGTGTGTGTTTGTGCGATGTGTGTGTGCATGTGTGCATGTGTGTGTGTGTGTGTGTGTGTGTGTGTGTGTGTGTGTGTGTGTGTGTGTGGGCTGGTACGCAGGCTTTCAGTTGGGGGGGCCCTTTAAGGTGAGGCAAACATTTTAAACGTTTTAAACAATTATGATATAGAGCCATGGCAATTTAATTGAACTCAAATCAACATTGATAACATATTTTGAACCCAAATACAAGGCCTTACGCAAATAAACTTTCATGTGATGAAACTTTCACTGATGACTGATTTTCAAATCCCCCTTTAATCCCGCATTCTTTCATTTTTTAATCAATAAAAACTTCTTCTGTTTCTGGACGAAAGACATTAAACAAATACGCAAAGGTGCTGAAATGCTTCTTGATGACTCCTGTTCTTTTGACAGCCATTTTGGTCATTGCACAAGCACTTGACCTAAATTTTGGCAGGCTTTGAATATTGACACATGGCTTACCCTTTCGTGAAATCTGCGAAAGTTTCATCCCGTGAAAATTTGTACGTGTACATTAATGCATGAATACAGTATTTGCTATAATGTATTCGTAATGCAAGTTCTTGGTAATACATACATCAGGATAATATAATAGAATCAATTAAGTGCTTGTAATCAAAAGTGGAGCCTGCATAACAATCCATGACTAGTACTAAAAGCATACAATAATGACATAATATCACCGGCACTTTGTAGTTGGACAATAGGCCTATTGTGCAATAAAACATGGATGACAAAAGTTGCACGCTGTGACTGTGTTTCAAATCCTCTGACACAGGATATTCATAACCAATTGTTGCTTGCTTGGATTGTGGGTGGTGCTTGTTCTCAACATTATTGATTAGCACCTGCTCTTGATGCATCATTGAGAGTATTTCAGATGACGTTTGATAGTTCATGAATCAACAGAATGGGAAGAGATGATGACTTTGCTGATATTGTGTCTACATACCGTATGCGAGTTAACTTTTGCGGGACTAAACTTTCGCGGTATTCGCGGTTCGGGAGCCATCCGCAAATAATTCCTTCCGCGAATATTAAAGCAAAGTTTGCGTAACTGTATAAAATGGATGCCGTTCAGCCTAATAATGGCCGTTGTTGCATGTGCATTGTTTATAGGTGTAAAAACAAACGACCTACCGTTAGATCATTAGTTTTCATTCAGCTACGTTGCTTGTAAGTTCAACGATGTCGATTCGATCGTACCTTACTGTCAAGAAGCGCGATGGGCCCGAGCTAGAAAAGGTTGTATCTTCTTCGATGGCAGATTCTGTTAAAAAAGAAATAAAGTGGACAGGAGATGGTTAAGGTTAGGATCATAGAACTGGCAAAGTTCCCACTTCATCTGTGAAAGTCGAGTATCCATGGTCGCGGCCTGAACGACAATTAACACTTACGGCGGTCTAGCTTCCCGTTCAAAGGCAGGCCTATTTCGTCCGTTGAGAGACTTCTTATCGGCGAATCATTACAACCAAACCTCAAGACAGGAACAGAATTGGACTTGATTCGCTAATTTCGACGCTAACAGCGAAAAAAATACACTCAGCTTCATTATTTTTATTAGTATAGATATACTAGTGCATACATGTAATATAATATTAGTGACCCCTGCATCCGCGAAAATAAAAACCGCGAAAATTTGAAAATCCGCAATCCGCGAAAGTTTAGTCCCGCGAAAGTTAACTCGCATACGGTATTCGTTAAACATCACAAAAATGGTTGTTTTCTGTGGTCAAAGAAACATTGACTTTTGGCTTAAAATTCCTTGTGATCATATTGCTGTCTGTTTTCATTCATACAGCATATGCCAAAATTTTTGACAATCACCTGGGGAAATTGTTATAGTTAGGCATTTCTTCACTGTATGCACATTTATCTCAAATTTATGCCTTTCAAAGGGCAGAGACAGGACCTGTTCTTTTGTCCATAATTGTTATCAATGACACGTTAGTTACGGTACTTGCCATAGAGATTTTAACACTCTTGGTTGTTCGGTTGGTTGATTGCTTCACGGTCAGTCAGTGGTTGATCATCAGCAATCATGCACGTGATATTGCAATATGTAAGCACAGTTGCGCAAGTCTTGTTTTTGGTTAGTATTGTAGTCAAATGTTATTCTATGCAGGTATGTTATGTCCGATCTGTGACATAAACAATAATGGCCGCCGTTATCGAAGGAGTGAAATTTATCGGTCTGTTTGGCATGTGCACGAATAGTGATGCCCAGAAAACGCTTTGTATCATATCTTAAGCATATCTACTTTGTATCTAAGTCTTTTAGATTCTTCTGGAGGGTCACAAAACTTCGTATGACGAGTTATTTCCGACCGTATAAGAAAATATAAAAATGCAAAAAAGCGGTGGTAGAAACTTTAAGTTAGGCTTTTGGATACAAAACTGGGCTCAAAAGAACACACAGATACCAAACTTACTAAATCGAATTCAGGGTCTTCAGGCTCCACTGCATGGCTGTTATGTCCAAGGATCTGTGCAAAATTCTAGGGTGACCAGTTACAATCCGTTGGACATAAAGCAAATGGAACAACGTACAAAGACCCTGAATTCGATTCTAGGGGTTTGGACCTTTAGGAACAATACTTCAAAGTTTCAAGCTGGAAATTGGAGATTTCTACCACCGCGATTTTCGATGAAATTTTATTGTGGTGAAAGTCATCTTCACTCGGTAAAGTCACATGCCGTCACATGCACTGCTATAGACAAACAGTATACTAACTTCTGCTTGCCAGTGTGGTGAAACTAGCATGCATCTAGGTTGGTGGCTTTTAAACCTGTAAAAGTGTGCTTAACATAAACTTCAGATCAATATCTAACTTTCCACTGCGTATATATACTTTTGAAATTCTATTCCTTGGCTGTTATGTGCAGCGTTTTGTAGTTTTCCACCCAGGACAAGACAGGGAATTGTGAGGCATAGCTTGAAAAGAACAAGCAATCAAAAGCATACTCGAGGTAAAAATTTAGCTTTACCTCTTAGAAATCACTCCTTAAATTTCTGTAGTCATGGACCGCCATCTAGATCTGCTCCTTTTACGAAGATTTTGACCAGTAAAGGCTTCTCTCCGGTTCAAAATAGATCTTCTTGCACTACTCTATTAAATCTTCAGCGTACGTTCTTACATAGCCCCGTGGTTTTAAACAAAGGAGTTAAACGATTGTGAACTTCTGAATCCGCCCTTTCAAAAATCTAGTTTGTACTTAAGTCGTCATACATTTCATCCAATCCTGCCAAAGAAAGCGTTAACATTTGAAAACGAACGCTTATGCGTGTGTGCTTTGTGTGTGTGTGTGTGTGCGTGCTTGCGCGCATGTGTGTGCGTACCACAGGACATACCTTTAAGCAGTCAGTGTTATCAAGCAGGGTCCTAAGTAGTGTATCCTTTATCTCACAGTATTTACAAGGAGGCCTCCTACTACACTGGCCTTGGCTCTCAGAAGGCTGTGGATATCAAAAAATACTGACAGTTACATCATAGCATTTCATAAGGCACGGTGTGCATAAGTGCCCCAATACTAGTGGTGAAGACAGGCCCGTAGCAAGGTCATTCCAATTGGTCAGGCGAAATGATACTCATGATATGCCATAACCAATGTCCACTCTATATTATCACACACATGGGCAATGCTGCAGTTATACAGCAGCATAGTATGAAGAATTGGAGAGCTACAAAGAATAGTAATGTCATGTTGACAAACTATAATAGTATAATAATATGTATTAATAGCCTAAAGCATGGATACAGCTATTACTAACAAGACAACAATAAAAGTCACTTGCAATTGGCTATGATATTATGCTGTATACAGTTACACAAAACACTGACATTTTATACAGAGCTAGGAAAATGCTAATTTGGTATCAATCTCGGTATCAATGCCATATATCGTAGTGCAGCAAACTGTGTTCTTCTCGCCACTCTGCACAAAAACGTTTTTAATATTCTCTCCTTTACAAAGACCCTTTAGAGCTGAAAGACTTGGGAGAATGTGAAACTGTGCTGGGAAAGATTCTTTCGATGACGACGACGACGACCATCAATACCATTTCGTGCAGCCATGCATGTTCGATTACGAAACGGCTATGACCTAGGTAGACCTAATAGTGGACGGACGCTTTTAAATGGCGACCGCACAGCTAGCGCTTTCAAGAAGTGGACGAATCCACTGACAAACCTAAAAACCTATAGAACGAAGGCAGTCAGTGGGTGAAATTACCATTGATTTTTATAGTGTGCTTCATGTTATGCAAAATATTACCCAATTTTCACGCTTTACCTGCAAGAAAGTCTGTTATACAAATAATTTAAAGACAAGCTTCCACAAAACATTGGTCCGGCGCTTGCCTGACCTGCCGAATAGGCTGCTACGGCCCTGGAAGAGGAACTGAATGTTTGGATGCATGTTTAACTTGAAGGAAGACCTTGGAGCAAGTCCTAATAACTAGATTCTCAAACCAATTATTATATTAAGTTGTGATACAGTAACTGGAAAATTAGAGATGAAATCTGGCATGAAAGCAAAACTAAAATGATTGTGAGTTGTACAGATGAAATACAATTTGACAATAGAACTGATTATAATGCATACACAATCATACAGCTTAAAGTAATAGTAACCTTTGGGTTTCTGGCTTCCAAAATTAGAGCTGATATTGGTTGGAGTATTTCAGTATCAATCTTACGACACCGATCACAGGTATGTGATTCATTATAGGACAACTCCTTTATTGATTTTAAAATGTCCTCCATCTTTCTCTGTTCGGACTCTTCATCTAATTCCTGCATTGGCACAGGTTCTGGGCCCTAAAAAAGCACCAATTTGAAACTTAGTCTTGACTTGACAAATATGCAGTATCATCACACACTATAGTGACTGTGCAGGTGTTATATAATGAGTATACCACTGCATGATATGCTATCAACAACAATGGGTATGTGACAGAGTACATTGTGCTACAGTTTATAGCCAGTTACCCCTTTTAGTAATGATTATGCTAAATTAATGTCTAATATATCACGTCACTAGTGGAGAAACAGAATTCTTCCAAGGAGACATGAATAAACTATCAATTGTCAATGAGTGGAAGATCCAAAGGAATCCTTAATAAGATTCATGTACGTACCATGCATAGTCTAACAGTTATAGGGAGTGGGAGCATCTTGAATCATATTCAAGAATCACACAACAAATACGCATGGATATTTTTAAATTGTAATTGAATTAAAAATAGTATAATTCCCATGTTTACACTTGACTCATGTAATATCCTATATAATACACAATGGCTACAGTTGACACAAAATCTCTGAGGAGGATAATGTGCTAAGCCCCATGGAAATAGAAGGGCTGTCCTAAGGTTAACAAAGGTTCACAGAAAGGAATGCACTGGATCAGCTGGGTGTAGAAAAATAATTTTAAACAAGTAATTTGGGTAAAAAATCTGTGGGGATGCCACCCCATGTCCTAAATTACTTGTGAATTTGTTATACTAAACTGTGGCTGAAACTCTGCCAAAATGCAGCGAATTTTCTTCAAAATTGCAACAAAGGCGAAAAATACAAAGCTGAAGGATAAAACCCCTTCGTAAATCTGATACCATTGTTGCAGAGATAAAAATGGCGGATTCCAACGATACCAAACATGTGTGGTTCCAACGTACGAGAGAAGAGCTAGGTGTCGCACGGTAGACCACAGTTGAAACATTTAGCAGTATTGGAGGCTTACTGAAAAGCAGAGCCACAGGAAATATAGTTCAGTAGGGCTTTGAAGGCCCCTCCATATTTGTACAGCTTTTTAGCGAGTCAAGTGATTGTGTTTGTGTATGTTGTTACAATGTGTGCCGTATATGCTCTAATTTTTCGTCATTCCCAGGGTTTCATTTAGAAAAATGGGCAAGGGGGGGCAAAACAATACTTACAAAATAAATGGGGGGGGGGGCAAAGGGAGTGCACGCGATAGTGCGCCTTCTAGGGGGTCTGGGGACATGACCAGATTTCTGCTGCTCATCTCCAGGATTACCTTTTTTGGGGGGAAAGCATTAGTATCACAGTATCTATCTGCAATGTACAGTTGTAAGGGTACTTATATACACAGTATGCTCCAGGAAAAAAAAATTGACTTTTTACACCATTCAAGGTTGATTGTGGCACAGAATTACTCTTTGACCTTGAAGAGATTGAGTTCAGTTCTTTATTCAAATTTACCTCTTCAACAAAAATAAGGCTAACCTAATTTCCAAGGGGGGGCGAGACTCTGGCAAGGGGGGGCGAATGCCCCCCCCCCCCCGCCCCCCCCTAAATGAAACCCTGATTCCAATTGTTCGTCATGGGCTCCAAAAGGGATGAAAAGCGTTCTTAGACTAATAGATGATGATATAGCATGTGTTCTAATCCTACGTCAGAGACCCCAATTATTCGTCACGCAGGCTGGCCGCCTTCGTTCTGCCATTTGCTGTGCCATTAATATACTGGAGAAACTGCTGTTCCTTCGTTTATATTCGTCATTTTTATTTCGTTCGAGTAATTGTCGAATCATGGAAGCGATACCAGTAGAATACATTGCACACGTACCATTTTGACGTTCAAACGTAATAGGGTTTGAGACATTCGGATTCCAAAATTCCTTGTATACGTGGTATCCTCGAACGGGCGCAACAATTCTCGAGCTAGAAACGGCCATTTTTTGATGGTTCTAATTTGCCGTCGTCAATTCTACATATTCGTCGCCCCCATTCCAATTATTCGCCACCTTTCAGAAACCTTGCAATTCCATTTTAAATGACGTTTTTTCCCTGACAATTGCTCTGACAAAAAATTAGAACATATACGGTATATATCTTTATATCGGTTTTCTGATTTTTCTAATGATAACTCCTTACTAATACTGTCTGTGCTCATTATAATTCGTCTTATACCAGATTCCTGAATATCTAAGGAGTGAGAATGTCGATTGTCAGTGATGTTAACAATTTCATGTGTGCCTTAAAACTAGATTTCTTAGTGCCGCCTGAAGTACCATAATGGTTCTAGACCGTAACAAACCTGGTAACAGGATAGGATGACATCATCAACACTTTGTATACAACATATCGCCTATAAATGGCACTTAATTTATACAGAATAGAGAAGTTGCCTATCCAGTGGTTAGAGTATCTATAGTTACACTTCCGGAATTGGTAATGAAAACAATATAGGAGCTGCCTGCATGTGGCAGCCCCTAAAAACATTAACAAGTCCCACTCACAGCTAGTATCTGCACATAGCCCCAATCTACTGATCCAGGATTTTATCTGGGAGGGGGGGGGGGGGGGGGGGGGGAACCTGGGTATGGTCCCTCCTAAGCAGAAAGGTTCCCCCCAAAATAAAATTATGGAGGCTTAATTTTTGTGAAGGAACACTGTCATGAATTGATCATGAATCCATATATTATTATTAGTAGTAGTATTAATGTGCACCATACCCAAAGGGTACTAGGACACACAAGGTCCTATGTAGCACAACACAGGAGTACAAAAAGGTTAAAAAGAAAAAACTTCAATGACAGATAATACAGCTGGCATATAATGCTAAGAGTAAAATCTAGCCGCCCATAGCGCTGAGATGCGGCTTAGTAATTGGTAGTGGGAACATGCAATTGTGAGGATGGATGTAGTCTTCTGCTCCTTGGTCTTCGCCAAAAATGCTTATATCATTAATAGCTTGTATTAATCAATCTTGAGTCCATTCAATTTGGTAAGTAATATGTTTCTTTGGCAATTACATTGTGAATACATGTGTCAAAATTTAGGTCCTGGAATTTTAATGTAAATTGCATGTGGTTTAGCTTTGCTCCAACAGCATGGCATAAGCATTCATGTAAGGATAATATTCAAGACTGGTACTTATGGATGTTTGCACATGTGCGGGGTTTCTTGTAGAGGGAGGGAGGCACAGGGGGTATCTCTCCCTTGAAATTTTATCCTAGCTATAACACACAGTTGCAACAGACTGATCTGTGGACTGTATTCAGAAACAGCTTGGGTGGCAGTTATCACCTTCTGAGGCATAAAAACTAAAATTGTCCTGGGGGAGCATACACCCAGACCCCCCTAGCTTAGACCACTATCATTCCACATACATAGCTGTCCGCCATTACATCACTATACTTAGCCATAGCCCCCTCTTTATCATTATTCTGTTAGAAAACCTGATATGCATGCTGCATGCATGAGTGGGGGGTTTATACCATTGAATAGTATGTGACATGTGGTGCCGCTCATGTGTGTGTATATACATACGTATAAATAGATGTGTAGGTTCCCCCCCCCCCCAAAAAAAAAATTGACCCAGATAAAACCCTGAGATTTCAAAGTGTATGAGTCACATCAAACAATTCGCACCTTCATGCCTGCCTCAGGATGTGAAGAGTTATGGGAACTGCATAGTGATTGCTTGTTTTCTAGGAGTTCTTTAATTTTCTTGTCCCTTTCTTTACATCCCATACACTCATACTCATTTGGAGAACATGCAGAGGTTGGGACTTTCATTGCGCCTGGACCAACAGGATTCAATTTTCTTTCAGGCTCTGGTTTATGCTGCATGCATTCATCCGTATCAGAATCCTCCAGCAACTACAGTGGTACACCATCAAAAATTGAGGCTTGTACTAACAATACACGGATTTGCAGCAATTCTCCACCCAGTGCATGCAGAAAGTAAAATTGATACACACAATTGAACACTACATAGTTGCAGCTGCATTATGATCAATGACATGCTCTAAGTGACTTATTTATAATGGCTATACAGTAACCATGGATACTGTATAATACGTATATCATATACCTGGCAATACTATAACCTGGGTTCTCACTAAACACTGTCAGTAAAAGCACAACCATATGATTACAGTTAATACAATTCAGAATCTATACTAGGACCAATGGTCCACTAACAATGCATGCATGGTGGGTAAATGTATGATCAGAAATTAAGCATGTGAAGTCATTGGACCATAAGGTAAATTGTAATTTTTCAAAGTAGACATGCATTGATAATTAAATGTAACAGCAGAACCCTGTTAACACAAACTCACGATCGCTTAACACAAAAAACATGAAAGCTGCAAATGGCCCCTTGAATGTCCTCATACTATTCCTAATTGTTACACGTGTGAAATTCTGATAACACGTGTGAAATTCTGATAAATAGATGAAAGTACAATGAGACCTCACTTATGCGCACCTCAGATATCCAGTTCCCTCACCTTCTGCAACAGTTTTTAAGGGAACAAATCTGCAATAATCCTACTGAAAACTATATTACTGCTCCCTCGTTTATCCGTTATCTGCAAATTTTATCCAGATGTGTGCGGATAAGTGAGGTCTGACTGTAGTCAGAATTTCACCCATATTATCAGAACAATTATAGGGCCATTAGCAGCTTTCATGTTAACCAAAATTTTGTGTTAAGGTAGCAGTATTAATTGGCTAAAGTGACCTACTCAGAATTTTCTAATGTTCAAGTATTATGGTGAAGGAGTGACTGGGTACATGATTTCTGCTGTTAAATTCCACGAAATGCTTACAACAAACCAAATAATACAGCGAAAAGTTTATTAATTTCGCACCTTAAACAATGAATTATCATTCTATAATCAGCATTACGGGGAAGCATAACAGGGCGTGAAATAATTTTTCTCACAAAATTGCAAATTCTCTTTTTGAATGAAGGCATTTCTGAGCGTGAAATGAATGTTTTATCGCAATGTATCTACTGATCTTCCACAGCACTATGTTATTAATTTATATTTGTAGCCAAACAATCAAGGCGTCGCGATGTTGTATATTATTATTAAAGTGTGTGCAGATAAATTTGAAGGATAGAAAATCGCTTGCATTTCGCCGTTCTAGCTATCAAAATTGACTCACAAAATGATTTCTTCGGATGTAAAGCTTCTTTCTGATGTCAACTACAGGAATATGAGCGGTTATATCAAGTCACTGCAATTTATCGTGGAAAGTGCCATCTTTTAGGAAGAATAATAGCGGTGTTTCCTGAAACGGTTAAAAATGCAGACGTCAGTATCTGAATGCAAACTGAAGGACTGGTCTGGATGGGAGTTCAGGTGGTAGGTTCTTATCCTGTATAGCAGGTGGTCATTTGAAATTACCTATGGCTGATACTCGAATAGAACATGCAAGACATTATTCTTCCCATCCAGATCTTCCTTATTTATCACAGAACAACCCACCGCATGGCAGGAAAGTTTCATCTTTGTCAGCCTTGCAGAAATAAAGTTATAATTTCAATGCTTATGACCACTTGTATAAGTGTGTCATGAAATTTGAGGTGTATAGGGGTCACAATGAAAAATTCATTGTCGTCGGAAACATCCGAAACTGATGGATTAGATGAAAGTCAGTACGGCGAATCTAATGGTGGTAACCGTTTTTCAATTGGTCGAAGTATGACCAATTAAGTTATGCGTAAAAATTATTCATAATTCTGGTGCAATGTGCGCGAGAAGATTATTTTTCACGAATGCAGAGTTAAATTAAATGGATCCAAAATTGTAGCAGATACTTAGCACTTTCATGATCAACTAGAAAAGTGAAAGAAAAGGTGTATTTCGGACAGTTATCCTTGCATTTGTCGGATGGGGATCGTGGAAATTTCCACACTAAGCGTCCTTACAAGCGCGAAACATATGCGAAACAAACCCTCACACTGTGCAAGGTTGATCCATCCCTCGGCTATCCATGGTAGAAAATTGGAGGAGATTGCCCTACTTAAACCACCTGTGTTGCACCAAAATTACGATTATATGCATAACTTGGTCTTAAAACGGCCAATCGAAAAACGGTTACCACCATTAGATTCACCGTACTGATTTTCACCTAAAACATAATTTTTGGATGTTTCTGACAGCAATGATATTTTTCATTGTGACCCCTAAGGTGTAACAGTAACATAACTTGCATATGAAGGTTGAAGGACTTAATTAGTGTGACTGTCATAAAATAGGTGCAATGTATGCCCACTTGCATAAGAAGTTAGGCTTGCATAGTACATTTCATGCTGCAGATACATGACTGTGAAGATTAATTTTTACCCCTCCCTCCCCCCCCCCCCCCCCCTTAGCCAATACTGCTACCGTAACAGTAATAAGTGAGTTTGTGTTAACAGGGTTCTGCTGTTACATTTAATTATCAACGTCTACTTTAAATTTGAACAATGATCACAATTTACCTTATGGTCCAATGACTTCACATTCGTACCCTTATCTTGAGGGCCAATGCTGTGCAAGGCAGGTCTTGTGTTCTCGGATCCATCTCGCACTCCCATCATTCGGTTCAAGTCTTCTAGTACACGAATCAAAATAGTCAATATCGGTATGTGACTTCCTTCGTCATCTCTTCGTATAGTGAATTTCATCAGTTCGCACAAGTATAACTTCTTGCTCCTTAAGTCTATGTATTCTTCAAGTAATGTATTTAAAATGGGTTTCAGAAAGCTTTCTCTCTTGTACGTACATGCGCACTCGGCAAGCGCCTTCCAATCATCCTTCGAAAACTTCCAACTTGCAACAAATTCTGAGAGATTCGGGTGTGCTTTGGCAACAGCCTCCGGTGCCTGCATAATTAGATTCCTGCACTCTATTGCAGAAGTTCTTGAGACGTAAGACGAATCCATTTCACTTTGAATGAGAAACAAAGTGTTTTAAATTGGTACTTGAAAGTAAAGTACGGAGTACTTTCACAGGCTCAGGTCAGAGTCAAGTATCTACCGACCATAGTCTATAATAAATTATTATTATTATTGTTCTTCAGTTACTGTACATACGAATTATGACGTACTGTATATGTAATTCGACAAATTTGGTCATGGATCGAAGTTGTCGTCACGCTTTATAGGCTAACCTAGTCTCGTTCCCAGCCTCACTTCCGCCCGCCATTTTATTCCACGGAACGCGGCTAACCTGACCGCTCAGACCAGGTCACCACGCCCACCGGCGACGTAATACTTCAATATCGAGCAGGCTAGTCTCGTACCCAGCCCCTTCCGCCGGCCGCCATTTTATTCTACCCGGGTAGAATAAAATGGCGGCCGGCGGAAGGGGCTGGGTACGAGACTACGAGCAGGCCTGGGCTACGCGAGACTAGATAGTATGGAATATTTATGCCTTCTCCATCAAACGCTCTGTCGCCACTAAACTCTCTAGAACCATGGCTTTTTCAATTTGGAAACAGCGAAGGGGCCATTCCAGTTTGAGGTAAGGAGCTAGCATGGAAAACTATGGTTTAACCATATTATTACTCAAGAGAGCAATGATATGAATATAAAAAGTGGAGGACCTCGGACACAGGGGTGTGTAATAAAGTGATCATGTGATCACAGGGTACAATTACTTCCCTGGCAAGGTTTGCCGTTTGGGCAAAAAGAGTTGATTAACCAGGCCTAGGACACAGGTTCACGAGTAAAACTACTCCACTGGCAAGGCCAGGGAGGAGTAACAGTTTGTAAAACAAAACTCTTGAAACAGCATGGTGGCAGCAGTGCAAATCTGCGTTGGGGTTTCCAAGTTACTAGCTACCACCGTCTTCCACGTTTCTTCCCTGTTCAAATTACCCCATCTCCCTGTTACTATCTAGCACAGGGAATATTTTTAACAGTCGTCCGCTCGTCCGAGACGACCAGATATCCTTGTGGGCAACCACAAATGTCCAACTGGCTTGCCCCCTGGGCAACCTATAGTTGTAGGACAGGTAGTGGCAGATATAAGTGAGCCACAATATAGGAAAAATAAAAATATCAACAGTGCCTTTTTCACATGATAGGAAGAGTGAATCATTCCACCCGTTCCGCGTTCAATTCGAACAAGGTAAGCCTGCTTCCAACCGTCGAGATCGTTCGTTGAAGGAAATCGCCATTTTGTGCATGCAACCTAATGTCGCATTATTGCGCAATCCATCTTTCTTCGCGCAGCTGCTAACTCCGTTGTTTTCGGTCGATCATATTAACGTTATTGGTCGAAATTTCTCCTTTTGGTTATTCAGTGAGCGCAATTGTGAATTTGAGGGTGGGGTGTTGCTTCAGCTAGCTTACAAGTCAAATTTAGTTTAGCCCCTTACAAACCCAAGAGCAGGCATATGTAGAAGTATGGATATATACATGTTTTAGTATCTATGGTAGAGGATGACCCTGATGATGACCTTGATGACAGCAGTGAAGTTTGCAATGGTGATGGCAACATTTTAGTATCCATTAGCAATTAGCATACAGTTGGTTAACTAAAGAACTAAAAGCTACCCTTGTAACTTTGAAATTCTCTTTTTGTATGTAATTTGAGTTTAGCACTTTGTACCTATATATCCATCCATCCTTACATGCATATATACTGTATCCTTACATATCACCAATCATGCATCGGGAAAATTTCGTGGACTGAAATGTTCACGAATTTTGCACCGATTTTAAAGGACAACCTGAATTTGCCAGGGGCAACCTAGAATAACATTCAGATTGCCCTGTGGGCAATCTGAAAAATTCCTTAAAAATTTGCCCTGCTAAGCATCTTCGTATTCAATGGTCGTGGAGTTCTTCCTCTTCATTTTCTTAGGCCTTTATCTTTCTACTCCACGTGGTGGTAGCCATCTTCATAACCTCATCTATCAGAAAACCATAATGTCAGGATGCATGTAGTACATGCCACATGCAGTCTGTACTATGAGGAACTGAGCTATAGGCAGCGGTAGAAGTGAAAGGCTCTATAGGTCTCACAAACCAGAGACGATACTTAGGTAAGGTATTCACAGTGGCGAATATCTTACCTAAAATGTTCACAGTGATGTATCCAGGATTTGAGGCACTGGGTGCTAAATCCTGCCCCATCCCCATTATACACCAGGCCATTCATAGTAAAACTGTTACACCTTTTCTCATTGTAACTACTGTAGCAGCAACCTGGAATTGATCAGAACTGTTGCACTAAGTCTTACTGGTAGGTGAATTGAATTATACAAATGGATTGGTCCAACAGATTTTTAAGCTGAATTAGTTTGTCACTATCTTTCAGTTAGCTATTTTGTTATACTATATTATTTATTTATGGCGAAGTATGTTATTGTAATCATGATTCAGTATATGCAGCAATTTTGAATCTTTGCTGCTCAGCTACCTTATCATTATCATTCATGTCCTTGAAATCATCATGCAACAGTTGGACTAGTCTAGCTAGCTAGACTGTACTCGCAGATGCCCATGGTGTGGGAAGGCGAGGACGATCTTAGACTAGCAAACATAGATTAGTTCACACCTCCAATTCTTGCTTAGTGTGACTTTCAACCAATGAAATGTGAAAGCTGGTCCTTATCCACAATTCCAGATTTTACACTTGGAATTGAATCTAATCTCAAATAATCATAGCATAATGATACAATATTGGTCCACCAAATGTTTTTGTATGCCTTAGCAAAGCTGAAGAAAAATAAAATTACACCCACAAGAGAAGAGATATTAGCTGTAGAAAGTATGGTGAAAAAGATCAACTGTTTTGTTTGTCTTCTGACTGGACACAGCAAGTCCTTAATCTTCGAACTCATTCCTTGGTGCTGCAAATTTCTTCACAATGTCGAAGATGAGACTGCCGTCTATTCTGTAGTGTTGCCATGATACTCATGATATATCGTGTATCGCGATATTTCTACAGACGATACGATACATTGAGCACACTTCATGTCATGATACAGGTACCTATCTCTAGTAGGCTGTCCTGAGGAGGCTGCAATGCTGGCTGGTGCTTTGACCTTTGTTAGTAAGCACAGCATTGTGGTTTCATAGTCCCTACACCTCACACCCACAGTCAATCAATCAATCAATTGATTAAACTAGAAGTGCTCGTAGAGCACATGCATACCCCGTGCAGCCCTGCATGTGGACTCGATACTGCTACATATGGGACTTCAGAATCAAACGTACTGTATATTCGTAATACAGAGGTAATGCGATCATGCATGCATGCATTTGAAAGAATATGTACGTAGCTGTGGGATGAACATCAATATATATATATATATATATATATATATATATATATATATATATATATATATATATATATATATATATATACGTATATATATAGATAGATAGATAGATAGATAGATAGATAGATATAGATATAGATATATATTATATGTATTATATACATATTATATGTTTTTGAGGGTGCATGTCATTGTTATATTGTATATTAGCAGCCTGGCATGCTGACATGTCCTTCAGTCTCTTCTTCCTCCTCTCAGGTGCCTCTGCCTGCTGCAGTTTAGCCTTTTTAGCCATGTCAATCTGAGATAATCTATTAATTCAGAACCGTTTGCATGTGGATAATATACTAATAGCCTACCGAGTATCGTTGTAATAATATATTAACCTTCCCCCTCTTCTTCGATAGCTTCCATGGTTTCTCTGACTTTCAAAGAAGGTCGTCTGGTCCTTAATTTTGGGCATTTTATTGCAGCTACTCCTATTGCGCTAGCTTATGTACATGGCAAAGCGTGGCAACAATATGGCGAACCTTGCCTACAGGTGCAAATCTGACCTACGTCTCACTTTGAAGGAACGAATTTATTTGAACAATGCAAGAGACATTTAACACCACCTGCATGTACGGTAGAACAGGTATAATGTCCTCCAGGGAAGGGAAATCGGACAACTGACCAAATTCAGATGAATCTCGTGCAGATTTTTTGTCGATGTGGCGTAGGGTTGACATAGCGGTAGTAAAACGAATGAAAATTGTCTGGAATGGCAAGACAACACAAATGAATCTTAGAATGTTGCTGTTGTGTGCTCATGCACGATGAAGAAAAATAGTCAATGGAGCAAAGGTTGTCTGACAGATATTGTGCAATCTGTTTACCACCAATCATTTTGACTTCACGAGAAAGAAGATAATGCCAATTTTTGTGGATCAGTGAACTGCAAAATTTTATAGTACCGTGAATGTATCGGTCCATACAATATACGTATATGGTATATATATGCAGACATATATTATTGCAGCTGCAGTTGATAATTCAAGAATGTTTGATGTGGCTATCTATCACTATGACATGCAATTTCTTTCTTTGTACTATAGTGAGTCATATGCTAAGGGCATTGCAAACAAAACAAAGCTGATTCACAAATCTGATGAGCAAAGTGCAAGCTATCCTGGCTCATTTCAGCAGTCAGATGTTGTAATATTTCTTTCTGGAACCAAGAAGCAGCTTGTAAATGAAACAAAACTACATGGCACTGGGCTGCATACTAAAGTACATGGGCATAATGGTACGCAAAATCTTGTCGTGAAGGTGTTTCAAAGGAAAATTGTTGAGAAAGTATCTCTGAATGATTTGGATTGTGAGATGAGAAAACTTGTGAAGTTACCACGTCATCCCAATGTAGTAAAAATTCATGGATACCCTAAATTAGTACCTGCAAATTGCAAAATTCGCGATTCAATTGTCATGGATTATTGCAGGCTGTCCCTTGACCAGGTAATAAAGCAGCTTGGTGGTGACATGCCTTGTAGCAGCTGGATTACCACGAAGAAGAAGATTGAGATCTTAGTTGGTGTGAGTGAAGGTCTCTCATTTTTACACAAACATGGAATTACCCATGGCAATTTGAAACCCACAAATGTCCTGTTTGTTGATAATGTGCCTGATTTGAAAGCTAATTGGAGTCACTCTGTAAAAGTTTCAGATTATGGCATTGAAAAATTCCTGATTTTTAAGAAGAACAGTGCATCAGCTGAGTCACATTTACCTTTGAGCGATGTAGTTGGCAATGGCAAGCAAAAAGAATATCCTTTGGAATGGAAACCAGATGCAGATGTGTTCCCATTTGGATTGCTAGTGTTCACTGTGGCACTTGGCCATGAGCCCAGAGTATTGGATGCCATTGATGCAGAACATGGCTTTACTATAATTGAAAGAGATGATTTAGACCTTCAGAGATGGAAGAAATCATTTGAGTCCATCCCAACTAGTGAATCAGAAGTTTTTGCCAGTCTTATTGAAGGCTGCTTAATAAAGGATTCTCAGGAAAGGTTGCACTTCCGAAAAGTCAAGGATATTGTTAATGGTCTTCATAAGCTGACAGCTAATGCTTCCATGGATAATAGTGCCAGGATTCACCAGGTAATTGAGCTTTGCAAATGTAATATCTGTTGTAATTGTACAAAAAGGATAGAGATAAATGCTGGTTCACAATACGTACGTCGCAAAGCTTGCAATGCAACCAATTGCTGCTACATCAATCAATGAAGTACGACGTGTTGATGCGAAGATATTTCACCGTTGTATGAATGCCCTGAAACATGGGAATTTACAGTAGAATACTAAGGGATGTCACAGAGAATAGAACTCGGTACTTTTCCTTGTGATTCACCAAAATTTGCCGTGATGGGATCTTGTGACATATTGTGAACCATGCAAGCTCAACTCTACACTATGTAGAGGTTTAGCCCCCCTCCACACCCCCTTAGCATGTATCAAAATGCACTTTAATACAGTAGAACCTCTCATATCCGGGCAGTTTGAGACCAATGGGTGCCCGTACTTGTGAAAGTGCCAGTAAGTATGAATCCTCTACTACCTGTGTAGACTTTGAGACGTTCCACACTATTCCTTTTTCTTTAATTTCCTTTAAGCAGTGACAAGTGGATGCTTTCTACCAGTCATTCAACCTAATCTTACACATGTACACACCCTACATGGTACAGCTATAGGCGTTTAATGCAGTCCACATTAGCACTGATTATACACTGTAGAAGTACATGCATGAAACACTGCCTGGTTGAGTGAGGTGCCCGTAGCTACGGGGACCGGATATGCAAGGTTCTACTGTATTTGTATTGCAGCTAAATGCAATGCTAGACTTAAAGTCTTGCAAATTGTTTTCAATGGCCCTTAGCCCTATACTACTAGTCTAGCAATGCAGCTAACTCAGATTTTCAATTTTGGACAATGAACAATTTTCACGTTTTTGAGGATTCCCCTTAACCTTCTACTAGACTAAAATAAGTTTTTTTATTGATAGAAACAAGCAACAGGCTCTATACAGTGCTCTGGGACAACACTACTCAGTTGATTTTCATTTTAGTGATTACAAAAGTCTTAGTCTAAGGGCTTGAGCTAAATTTTAATGGACGTCAATTTTTTGCATTGGCATTGGTAACCATTAAATGTTTGAAGTGAAATGTTGTACGGGTGTTTCTAATGCATATTTATAGGCTGGTGATGGTCAGAATCAAGCCCCATTTGTAGTAGCAATTCCCGACTCATGCCAGTCCCAGAGGTCTATCACAAGAGAGGACATCCATGCATGGAGCGATGGAAGGGTACAAATTCCTGACCAATTCAAATCTTGCGTGAAGGAGATTTTGTTGAAGGTTTGATGGTTGCGTAGAAACTGTTCAAAATAGACTAAGTCTGCTTTTTGTATTATGCCTCTAGAATACACATCTACTTAATTATAATAGATCTGACCCAAAATTCAACTTAGAAAGCAGTGTATCTGTGTGTATGTGTGTGTGTGTATGTGTGTGTGTGTGTGTGTGTGTGTATGTGTGTGTGTGTGTGTATGTGTGTGTGTGTGTGTGTGTGTGTGTGTGTGTGTGTGTGTGCGTGTGTACGTGTGTGTGTGTGTTTGTGTGTGTATGCATGTGTGTGTGTGTGTGTGCATGTAGGGTGTGTACTGGTATGGTTTTGTGTTTGCTTGTGTCTTCATTTCCTAAAGGTTCCACAGGAAACCGTCTTTAGGTTAATGAATGCATGTGTCAATATATTGTTGGTATATAATGCTTGCTTACTTTATAGGGAGTGCTGGATGGTGCCCAAGTTTTGAAGGAGCAAGACCATTACCAACTTGTTTTGGAGGTCAAAGACAAAGACATATGTGCCTTAAAGGTTGGCTATACCACGCAAAGGATGTTTCATATATATATACATGTATATATAAGGGAAGTGGGTTTTCCTTTGTTGTACATTTTTAGAAGGAAAACAAAGAGTTGCACTCAAGGCTGGCAGAGCTTGAGCATTATAAGCACGATTGTATTGCAGAACAGTTCAAACGACGAGAAGTAGAGCATAAAATGGAAATGAAACTGGCTCAAGTTCTGCATGCATTTGAACTTTCACAGCAGGAACTCAGAGCTACAAAAGACCAGCTACAGCGATGCCAAAAGGTATCCATTGGGCATGTGGTTGCTGGTGCAGACCTAAACTAGTATAAGTTTAAAATGTTGTGTGAGTGGGGGGGGGGGGGGGGGTCTTGCTACCCTTTTTGCAACTTTAAGACCTCTAGCTTGATTCAAAAGGGTACACAAAGGGTTACTAAGCCTTAGCCTATAAACTTTTACTTGCCCCCTCACCAAAATGGTTTTTCTCTACCTGTGCACAACTCAGGGTTTTACATTGTGCATGTTGTGTGGTAATTGATTGTGTTGTGTGGTAGTTGATTTGTATCGTATGGTATACAAGGGTGTAGCCAGCTATGAGGCAGCCGAGGCATTTGCCTCTACTGAAATTCTAACCATGAAAAATTCTAAAGGATATTTGGAGAAGGGTGAGAACTGACCAAATGTGACTCAGAGCACTAAGCTTTTTACATACTGAACTCAAGAACACACAGATATCCTGGAGATGATACAATTTGAAAGTACGTATTAGCTTCAAGAAAACTCTGAGTAGTGTGATTAGTTTGAGATTTTGATCAGCAGCGCTCGATTCCGCCATATATTTTGTTCCAAAGGTAGAGTTCGTGTCAGCTGACCACCCAAGTGCTGCTTGAATGACATGCATCGCAATCACGGATTTTGCAAACAAAATTTATGTTACTATATTAAATGGCTATAGGTTTAAGGTTTTTGCCTCAGTAGAAAAAATCCTGGCTACGCCCATATAGTGTTTGGTCTAAAGTGAATGAATTATTATACACTCCACACATGGGCAACTTTGAATGCAGCTTCATGCTTTGTGCAACACATGCAGATGTCATGTGCTCTCTTTCTGTATTTGTATTAATTTTATGCAAGATGTATTACATTTCATGCCTATTGTAGGACCTTCTCAGCAAACAGGAAGAGCTGTTGGAGGCATACAAGAGAATCAGTACTTTAGAGGAGTGTAAAAGGATTTTGGCTTTGGAGAAGGTAATTTAAAATTTCATGTTACAAAACACGTCTGTTAAATGTACCCATCCTGCACACATTACTGTATGTACTGTATGTACTGTATGTACTGTATGTACTGTATGTACTGTATGTACTGTATGTACTGTATGTACTGTGTGTACTGTGTGTACTGTATGTACTGTATGTACTGTATGTACTGTATGTGCTGTAGTTTGAGGTGGCCTATATGCATATTATATGTGATTTTTGCAATTATACAATTATACTATACTACGTATGTTACACATGTAGAGCAGTACTGTTTCTGTACACTACATGCAGCATATACTGTGATAATGATAAGTATTCTCTTGTATAGTCTCAACAATTGGAAGATTTGCAGTACAAATTGGCTGTGACTAAGGTTAGTCTCTACTTAAGTAGCTCTTTAGACACACAGCACTTATATTTGCCCACATTACGCATGTCTTACTTGAATTGTGAGTATGTCATATTTACAACTAACATATCTGTTGTCAGCTAGACATTGTGCATCATTCCTACAACATGTACTTTTTCGCATATTGACAAAACTTAAAGGCAGTCATTGTTACATCGCAGATGCATATTAGTGACTTGTTATGGAAATTGTTAATTGTTTAGCTAAGGTTAGAGAAAAACATGCTTTGGTTTGACTATAAGTATCTTCAAATTGTACTGTTTTTTCACCTTTATCAAATTTTGTGTATTGAAGTTGTGAATATATGTAAGCCTAGGGACGGACTAGTGTCTGGTGGATCCTCTCAATTTGTGCATGTAACTATGATCCTCCTTGTGGGCTGCAGAGGTGTGGGATTGAGGGGGGAGGGATAGCAGGTTTCAATTGTAGATTTCTTTTACAGACTGTTTCATCCTATATCCCAAGCTGTTTTCTCATTGCTCACAGCTTGTTGTTTCTTCTCATATCTGTTGAGTGTGAATTGAGAATGATCTACAGGTCTAGGTGAAGTTTTTATGACATACGTACATAGCATATTCTGGGCTTCTCATCTTCCTTTACAAAATCAATACTTCTGGTTGTCATAAATAAATTTTTCGTTCTGCATTCTAGTGGACATGTGACAATCATTCCTTTCATAATTATAGGAAATAATATTCAATTACATAGTTTGGACAGCCATTTTGTCATTTCATGCTCAGGCAGTTATGAATACCCCAGCTGTGTAATGTAGTTTGAGATATTTGTGTGTATGTTGTCTGTAGGAGGATGTGGCTATTGCAAAGGAGGATCATGACTGTTTAGCTGTGAGTACCTCTACTTTAGACTGCTTCATGGCTTTGATTCATCATCGTAACATTTGAAATTTCAGAAACTGAGACAGGAATACAACAACAAACTGCGTCGTCTTCTTGTTCAACATGAGGAAGCCAAGGTTGGTGACACTCTCAATGCTCTGCCTGGAATGACAGGCATCAATTCATTGTGCATACCCAAATCATGCAATGACATACACATTAGTACACACATGTACACACGCATGCACACACACACACACACACACACACACACACACACACACACACACACACACACACACACACACACACACACACACACACACACACACACACACACACACACACACACACACACACACACACTGGCCTGAGTGCACACTGCAAAATCCTACATCCCGCAAATACATATGTATATTCTAGGGGATGTAGGAATTTCTACAGTGTGCACTCAGTCCAACTAAACTCTGTCTAGCCCTATACCCGTCTAGCCTCATGTATGTGTAGCCCTATGCTCATCTAGCCCTATGCCTGTCTTGCCCTTTGCCCACCTAGCCCTGTGCCCGTTTTACAACTCACCCTTGTTCCAAGTGTTTTTGAGGATCCTTTTTTGATAATGGCTTTTTGCACGGTCCTGTGTCAATCCTACATCCTTTAACCTTTTTTAAATGGTTTTTATGCACCCTTTCATATGTAATCTGTACCTACAGGTATACACTGCCCTCCAAAAGAAAGTGACCACATACGTAATTGGAGAAAATGGCGGCTAGGAACGAAAGGAAATATGTACCTCTTAATCGGCGAAATAAGAAGCTATCACCGAAACAATGTATATAACTTTTGCAACAACCATTGGATTGTAACATAAATTCGTTAAAATAAATTTTGGATTCAAATTTACCCAAAAGCGATAACAATTTCTTCCAGCTGTACAACTCGCGCTGTTAGTCGATAATATTGATTCTTTTCACTTTTTTCTAGATACCCAATCTTCACGAAGGGAATAAGATATCACATAAGGTCCTAAGGTTACAGCTCTAGTAATACTTTGCAAACACAAAATCTTTGACTTGTCTGTGAACAATCTTTCCACAGAATAGTACGCTTCGAATATTATCTGCATTCTTAGGACTGAAGCTACTACTTACTGTTTCAACCAATTCGAGTAAATAAAGCCTAATGGATAGCAAGAGAACCATATTAGGCAAGATCTAGGTAAAATCCCACAGAAGACCAAGACAAAGTAGAGAATGAAACCAGATAACACTACTACGCCAAAGCGCTAATATTTAGTTACTTCTTAATGGCTGATAAAAATGCAAAAATAATCTAATCGCAGCTCTAGAATGTATTCTCCTTCTACCTGGATAGAGAAACAGCTTAAATACAATAAACAAGTTGGTGCTTGCTCTTATTAACTCCTGTTCTTCACAAAACAAGCGCTATAGGTATAGGAACACTGCGAAATTGGAAGGAGTAAGAAGCGCCTAAACTGACAAACGAAGCGAAAAAGACTTTTGTTAGCAATAAGAGTGTAATTCACGATAGGTTTAAGATGCTTTGACTTCCTACGTGTATATCTGTCATTTCTGTGACTCCTTTTTTTCGCTGATATCGGCCGCCATTTCAGGGTGGTCACTTTCTTTTGGAGGGCAGTGTATTGGTCTGTGAAAGTTGTCCTTGTGTCATTCTTCAGGATATGTATTTTGTATTCTTGACCTCATTCAAAGGCATATTCCATGTCACCATATAGGATGCAGTGATATCATTGCTGTCTTCACGGTTGGAAAGTATGCAGAAGGAGCTGTTCTCTTGTGTAGAAGAGGGTATTTCCCTTGAGGTATGTATATATGCTTCACCTTTGTATGGGGAAGTGCCGAATGCACACATACATGTTCAAAAATTGCATGTGAAATGTATTGGCGTACAAAGCATTTCACATTTGTGCATGCACCACTACAGACAAGACATGATTGTAGCATCATAATTGTGATACAGTGACACCTCTGTAGTCCTTCATTCTCTTTAATCCGACCATCCTATGAGGTGCAGTCACCATATTAAAGTACCGTAAAACCCGAAATATTGGCAGAAAGAATATTCCCATCTATCTCCAATTCCAAATACACCAATGCCTACAAATGACCAAAACCGCCAACTTGGCGGTTTTGGTCATTTGTAGGCATTGGTGGTTTATACTTTGGCATTTGGCCTGCTTAGGTTATAATTATATTCATAGCCATAGCTACTAAAATGGAGTCTTTGATCGACTTTCGTACGAGGATGAAAACTTTCTCAAGATTTATGCTCATTTACCACTTTATTCTTGATTTCCTCTCAGTTCTCTAGAAATACTTAGGATAGTCTACTGCATTTGAGGAGTAAAAGTGTGAATTGCTTTCTAAGCGGCTAAACATGAATTCAGAAACTCCCAACTGCAGGAAAGTCAGTCTTGTACGGAAAATATTGGCGGATATTATGTTGGCGGTACTCGATCAAACTGCCAATTCGCCATAATTAAATGATCGCCAATATTCCTGGTTATGCTAATAGTCACTCAGTAATCCGACAAACTCCTAATCCAACATTGTTTCAAGTCCCAATAAGTGTTAGATTGGAGAGGCTTCACTGTACATACTTTTAGCTATGTGTGTGTGTGTGTGTGTGTGTGTGTGTGTGTGTGTGTGTGTGTGTGTGTGTATGTGTGTGTGTGTGTGTGTGTGTGTGTGTGTGTGTGTGTGTGTGTGTGTGTGTGTGCGTGCGTGCGTGCGTGCGTGTGTTAGCGAAAAGTGCTCATGTCAGAACTGCTATGCACTTTAGGATGCTCACGAGTCTGTTAAAGAACAAGTGCAAACGGCAACAAGTCACACACAGAAGTATGAACATGAAATGAGAAAATTGGAAGTAAGTTCACTGCTACTGCCCAACTAGCTAGACCATGTTCTTTGTTAGCTGAGCCCATTCATTTCATTTCAGAGGGAATTGGAAATGTGGAGAATGCAAGACATATATATGGATCAGCAGCCTAAACACAAGGAATTGAAGCTTCTTGCTGCAGACGTGTGTGATTCCTGGGAGAGAATTGGTTACTATCTGGGATTGCAGCAATCCACTTTGCATCTTGTGGAGGTGAAACATGAACACTGGGTCGAAAAGTGCTTGACTATGTTTGAAACATGGCTGTCTGGTCAAGGTAAAATTCCCAAGACCTGGAGTACTTTGTTGGAAGCACTAAGACTGAGCAATTTGAGGCCTATTGCAGATGAAATTCGAGGGAAAATGAGAACAAAACTGATGGTACAGTGTGTGTGTATAGTACTGTAGTATTTAGTACTGAGTTGTGTGGAGTAGCTGGTCAATTGACTCAGTATATCTCTGACAAAGCATACATTAGAACCTCCGATAGTGGACTCTCCCAAATAAGGACACAGTATATTAAACCTCTCTACAAAGGATGCAACTTTAGTCCCCTGATTATTTCATCCATGTAGTTGCAGTACATTATTGGTCTCTGAAATAGGATTCTCTCTCTATAAAGGACAAACAGCTGGATTTGCTGTCTCCTAATTTTCCTTCAATTGGAGGTCTCACTGTACACCATTACATAGCATCTCCCTTTAGTTCACAGGGAGTTTATTCTTTGTGCCTGGTGCAAGTAAATAGAATAATTGTGTATCATGCACCTGTGAGGGTGGTTTCCTTCTGTTCTAGGTTATTTGCTACTACTACCTGGCATGTGTGCTGCGCACTTGTAGTCTTGTGCTGTGCATTACAACTCTCACCAAAGGTAGATTTCCTATGTACAGTGAAACCTCTACAATAAGGACACCATTGGGACCACAGTAAGCTGTCCTGTACAGTGAAACCTCTATAATAAGGACACCATTGGGACCACAGTAAGCTGTCCTGTACAGTGAAACCTCTATAATAAGGACACCATTGGCACCACAGAATGCTGTCCTGTTTATGGAGGTGTCCTTATTTCTGAGGAGTCAACTGTACTTATGTCAATGTGAGGGATGTCAAATGGGGCCGAGCAGTGGTGTCCTGTTAAAGAAGGTGGTTGCATTTCGGAGGTGTCCTTTAATAGAGGTTTCACTGTATTTTACACTTTGTACAGTCAAACGTGGTGAGTACCATCAAGGACAAACTTAACTTGGTAATAAAGTTGTTTTCAGTACTGTACATGAGGTATGGGCAGTTAGGAAGGAGTGCTTACTATGTAGGAGTAGTTGTATACCCAGACTGTTACCCGACGGCCATTTTATACCTAGACTGTTACCCGGCTGCCATTTCATACCCAGACTGTTACCCGACGGCCATTCTATATCCAAACTGTTACCCAGCTGCCATTTTATATCCAAACTGTTACCCGGCTGCCATTTTATATCCAAACTATTACCCAGCTGCCATTTTATATCCAAACAGTTATCCAGCTGCCATTTTATACCCAGACTGTTACCCGGCTGCCATTTTATATCCAGTTTTTTTCCCAGCTGCTATTTCATACCACCCTCAGCATATTAAATGGCTGGTGAGTGACAGTCTGCACAGGTACCAGACTAATCCAGGAGTATGTTTACCCCGGGTATATGTTCTTGCTAACCAGTTTGACTGTATTGTATCTTTAGTTTACTTACCTTGAATCATGTACAAAAGTGAATTCGATTCTGTCTTTTCAGTTGCATTTAGGAGGTGTGCATACTCTTCTTTGCCTTTGTTCAGGTGGCCATAGCTCCGAGCCTAGATACATTGATGCTGGACGAACCTTATGAAGCGAGTCAAAGGAAGCAAGCTATGTTCAATCCTCCAGAGGACCAAGAATTAGGTGTAAAAAAGAAGTTGCCTTCTGTGAAATCACAGGAGTTTAATGGAAGAAATGTTTCCCTTCCAATTAAAACAGTCAACAGATCTCCTCAAGTAAGTGGCACTGTTATATGTATGTACACTCTGCGTCTGATTTGATCTTCCATCTATTTGCCTTTCTGCACGTTTGTGTGTGTGTGTGTGTGTGTGTGTGTGTGTGTGTGTGTGTGTGTGTGTGTGTGTGTGTGTGCATGCGTTTGCCTGCATGTGTGCATGTGTACATACGTGTATGCGTGCATGTGTGTGCAAATATTGTTGCCGTCATATGGCTAGACACACTGTGCCTGGTGCCTGGTTAGTTCTTCAAGTTTCATGTACAGCTTCACTCGTTACCTATAATTTTCCTTCCATCATAGAGTGAAATCAGGAATGAAGCCAGCAGTTTGCCCATTCTCGCAACTACTCCACATAGTACCAAAGTTTTAAAAGATCTGCAAGTATCATTGCAATCACTGCCCAGTTTATTTGGTACTCAGGAGTGTCCAGATAGCCCCATATACTTCCACAAACGTGGGGAAAAATATTATGAGTTTAGCACCATGTACCAAGCCACTATGGTCATTGATGGTAAGGAGTGGCCAAGTGTTAAGAATTACTACTATGCTAAAAAATATGCCGCAACATACGTTCAAGCAAACTTTGAAAATTTTAAAACTCCACAAGAAGCTGTAAATCTGGCAGAATCCCCTGCAGTGAAACAACTAAAATGTTTAGGCTGGACCGATGACGTTAAGCTGGATGTTATGCGTCTAGGTCTCAGGCACAAGTTTGAGCAGCGTTCAGATTTGGCCAACCTCCTTCTGAGCACAGGCAATCGCCAATTGATGAACAACAGTGCATCTTCTTTCTGGGGATATGATGGTGGAGAAGGACAGAACTGGCTTGGTAAACTGCTCATGGAAGTACGTTCCAAGTTGCAAAGTGGCCAGGATAGTCTCAGCCCATAGTAAGCTACTTCTGTATATACAGTATGTGTGGTTAGGGAGTCAGATGCGCTTATGTGTGGTTAGGGGGTCAGACGCACTTATGTGTGGTTAGGGAGTCAGATGCGCGTATGTCATAGGCAGAGGAATGGTTTGCCAAGTGCGGGGGGGGGGGGTATAAGGCCATCGTGCACAACTCATGATTAATGTCACTGCAATTGTGTCCGTGCATACAATACTCTACATAGACATTCTTGACCCTGCCTTTGTGATGAGTGGGGGAGGGGTATGCCCCCCCCCGTTCCAGCACCTATGTATGTGTGTGTACTGTAGTTAGGGGTCAGATACACTAATGTATCTACAGTGAACCCTCTATATTCCAACCTTCTATCTAATCCAAGCAGCTTTTGTGGTACAGTCAGCATATCTCTCTGTAATCCAACTATACTTCCTAATATAATATTAGTTTCAAGCCAGAGAGTCGGATTAGAGAGGTTTCACTGCAGCACTGTAGTTAGGGAGTTGGGTACTCTTCTGTTTGTACTGTATATAGTTAGGGAGTTGGGTACTCTTCTGTTTGTACTGTATATAGTTAGGGAGTTGGGTACTCTTCTGTTTGTACTGTATATAGTTAGGGAGTTGGGTACTCTTCTGTATGTACTGTATATAGTTAGGAAGTTGGGTACTCTTCTGTTTGTACTGTATTTAGTTAGGGAGTCGATACACACATGGGAAGGACCATACTTCTACGGTATGTACTGCCTGGATTTTATCGGGTGGATCGATGCAACTAGTCCAAATGACACACTCAAAGATCCTTGTTTCTAACCACTAAACCAATGTGTCACTTGAAGTTGTTGCATTTCTGGATGTGGTCTTGTGTAGCCTTCCTTTGTATGCCGTATTCCATACTTTTGACTGACAATGCTGCACGTAAAGGCAGTGAATTGGGTGGAATGAAACACAGCTAGCCAATTATAAGTTGGTATTATGCAATATTAGCATACGCGTAGTTGTCATGCTGTGTGTACTGTTTCCTTTTCTACAGATTTGCATGTTCTTCGGACATCTTACAAAAACTATTTTTGTAATTTGTATGCGCATATAATTACTTAGTAATTAAATTTATATATACTTTGACTTCTACAATTTTTCTTTATGGTACATAACTTTTATATTACCTATAGGCATAGACATGAGTATAGCAGGATTGAATAAACACTTTAATTTTTACTATATACAGTACATATGTAGTTTATTGCATATGTATAGTTTATACTATTGTACATGCAATGTGCATTGTTATAACTATATAATAATTATCATAATAGTGTATACGAGTTTTACATGCACAAAAGATTGGTTTCATGACTGAAAGGAAATACACTAGAATCGCATGTGGAATACAGTGGCAAAGTCAGGTGCTCGTGATATGACGTGCTCAAATTCTGTGTACGATAGTTTCTGGTCCTGATCGAGATCAGATTCCCTCATTACTCGATCAATGATCACTTCGATCTCCTCCGTGGAGAGAGCACCTCGGGTGAGGCATTGCAGAGTTCTTTCCAAGTCAGCAGGACCTGATCAGAGGGCCAGGGATCGAGTGAGAGAGTTAATTCAACATAATAATACATTTCTATGCAACATGCATGCATGCATGCTAGTCATCCAGGTTGGATTCATACACGCAATGACATGTAGACATACATACACATGCACACAGACATATGCATGTGTTATAGATTTGTGCATGTGGACCATGCAGACCAGTGCATGCATATATATTACGTATATATGTACGTATGTAAGCTTTTACACACACACACACACACACACACACACACACACACCAATATAACGGTCGTGGTCAAAGTCATATATCCGAAAAGCATAAGCAGCCTTCAGGTCCCAGGGGGCCTTTTCGCTAAACGCGGAAAACATGTCCAGAAAATCTTCAAAGTTGATGGTGCCATCTTCACTGGTCGAAAACACTTGGCATATTCGCTTTTTGAAAGGATTCTCGTTCAATTCAGCCATTTCCATGACCTCCTCTGCCGTTAGCCTTGTGACCGAGTCTCCATTTTTCGCGTCTATCTTCTCTGGATTTAGTTTGCTGAATCTCTTGTACAACTTCAGTATTTCCCCTTTCGTGAAGTAAGTACAGTCTTGATATTGTTCAATGGTAGGAGTATCAAATACACTTTGACTAGAACCCATATTGACCCGCTAAAACGCCCTGACAAAGAACGCTACTCGCGTTCGTCTAATATTTCTTTCTCAGAAAGATAGAAAAACACTTCAAAGGCCAATAAAATGCAATATTTTATTGTACACAATGTGCTCCTTCCCTGTCCACCAAACGTAGGCTATTGTGGTCGTTCCTCGGACATTCCTCTGTACGTCTCCGACGCACAGAACGTCTTTGAACCGTGGATCACGTGTAGTCACGTGATCCCTTGACCAATGAAATCAACGCACAATATTTGAATGGGAGAATTAGTGAATTCGTGAATGGGGCAGACCCGATTTAGCTGTCCCAACTCATCTTTTTGCCTCTGTCTCACACGACTCCTTATTCTAAACGATGGATATATCAGAATGTCAGGATTTGACCAGCATTTCACATGCTGCCATGCGCCTACTACAAGAAAACCACGTAAACATACCCAAACCGGTCAAGACCACTCGTAGCAGCCTGTCGAAAGAGCCAGCTGAAGAAGGGAAAAGAGAAGGATGCGAGTTATTCGGAATTCCTCTAATGAATGAGCAAGAAAAAGAGGTTATGACTTTGGACAAGAATGCACCTATCTCTCTACCCAAGTTCTTTGCAGACAGTGTGTCGTATTTGGAAGACTACGTTTCCACTGAAGGGCTGTTCCGAAAGTCTGGCTCAGTTGCTAGACAGAGGGAGATTAGGGTCAGCAATGCATGCATACTGTGACGCAGCTGCAATGCTATCACGTATCAATGCATTGCGGCTGTTAGCAATGCCATTATGTTGTGCTAATATGAAACTTATAGTATTTGTATGGTGATTCACAACTGTTGACAAAGCCAAACTGCCTGGGTTAGTCTCGCATAGCCCAGACCCATGCTCGCCTCCATTTTTCAAATGTGATGTCACCGTCCTGGCGATAATGGGATGGTGGCGTCACATTTGAAAAATGGAGGCGAGCATGGGTCTGGGCTATGTGAAACTATGCCTGGGTTGGTGCAGTAGTGTAGTGTGGATAAGAAGCACTGCCTTGTATGTTTGCTGCTGGTGGAGTCAAGTACGCGCCTACGTATGCTGCAGTCTACCAGTCCTCATTAAAGCTGAATAGTGATGACTTACAGTTTTTTTTATCTTATCTGTCTTTCATGATTACCTGAACAGAGCACGATTGAAGAAGGAGGTGAATTTCCTGAAAACAGGCCTCATGATGTTGCCGCATTGTTGAAGTCCTTCTTAAGGCAACTACCAGAACCACTCATGACTAGGAGATTTGGGCAGGTGTGTGTGTGTGTGTGTGTGTGTGTGTGTGTGTGTGTGTGTGTGTGTGTGTGTGTGGTGTGTGTGTATGTGTGTGTGTGTGTGTGTGTGTGTGTGTGTTTTGTATGTAAAGGTGGGTGGGTCAGGTGTGTGCACATGTAGGTACGTACATGTGTGCACGCATGTACGTATTTGATGTGCATACATAATTATACGTAGTGTGTGTGTATTGCCCAATGTTTTTTTGGCCCAAACATTCATGTACATAATGTTATGTATAAGCATGAGCAGTATATATATGATAGAGATCTGTTTTCATGCTGATGTTCTGGTAGGTCTTTGTGGAGATGTATATATATAATAATATACATATGTACACTTTATAGTGCTATGCATATAGGCAGTAATATATATATATAAATTAATCCACTAACAAAAATCCGTACATGCATACGTACGTACATACTTGTGTTCATGTAACTTGTATGTAAAACTGCACATCAATCCATATGCAGTTGATCACGCCCACAAATACCATACACACGCCACAAACGCACGCACGCATACACGCACATGCACATGTACACACACACGCACACACACACACACACACACACACACACACACACACACACACACACACACAGGGAGTGAGATTAAACTAAAATCGCATGTGGAATACAGTGGCGAAGTCAGGTGCTCGTGATATGACGTGCTCAAATTCTGTGTACGATAGTTTGTTTTTGGCCCAAACATTCATGTACATAATGTTATGCATAAGCATGAGCAGTATATATATGATAGAGATCTGTTTTCATGCTGATGTTCTGGTAGGTCTTTGTGGAGTGTGAATCATGCACATCTCCAGACCTGGTCCTGACGGCTTGTCTGCTCCTACCACTTGAACATCTGCAGTGTCTACAGGTGAGCATGTATTCTAAGTATGTGTGCATGCACTCTACGTATGTATGTACATACGTATGTACGTATGTATGTGTGCATGCACTCTATGTATGTATGTACGTACGTACGTATGTGTGCATGCACTCTATGTATGTACATATGTACGTATGTATGTGTGCATGCACTCTATGTATGTATGTACGTACATACATGCACTCTATGTATGTATATGTACGTATGTACGTATGTGTACATGCACTCTATGTACATACATATGTGTGCATGTACGTACTTTACTTCACTACCATAATCACTGTGTAGTGGGAATTGTTTGCAGAAGAATGTGATGCTCATTCATACATACAGATACTGTGCATACATGCGTACATATGTACGTCTGTAGTTCCTTACATACTGTATATATGTATGTGTGCAGGTATATTGTGTGTTTACTGCATAAGCAATGGTTCCACACAATGTCACACTGTGTTGCACAGGTGTTGATGAGGTTCCTAAAGAAGGTTGCTACCGAGAGCAGTGTTAACAAAATGGACACCACCAGTCTGGCGGTGGTGCTGACACCCAACCTCTTTGACCTTACCACAACAGGAGAACATCAGGTTTGCAGAGCAGCAAATGTGTGACTAGTTGTTATGACTCTTAGCACCATTACGTACGTTACGTATGCACAAATCCCCATTCTCTTGTTTTGTTTTCACGTCATCCCTGCATACATATGGAGTACTACTGTGCTCCATATGATAGGGTTCCTGTGTGTGTGGCTGAATGGGGTGGTATCCATACTTGTAGTACACTGGTATACAAAATGAGCCTTCTAGAAGTACGAAAGACTGCACCATACATACGTACATATGTGCATGTTTGTCATTATCATAACAGTGTATCTATTGGTAAGATGAGCACTTACGTATATCTGTACATACATACATGCATACGTATGTACATACATACGTACATAGTTGAGTGAAATATTGTCCCTTCCTTTCAGGGTGACCTGACTGCATTCACGTCCGTTGTAAAGAGCCTCATCATGTCGGCTGATGACATCGGACATGTTCCTCCAACTCTTGTTGACCGGGCCCAGGAGCTGTCGGAGGAGTTTGAGGGTAACCTTCCACCCTTACTGCTGACCTACATTGCTGAGGAAGACGAAGGGAACTTGTGCAGCAAGAGAACAAGGAGACCAAGGACAAGGAAGAAGAGTGCTTCGTTCTCGGGTGAGGTGAACACATAACTGTATATGTATGTACATGTGTATGTGTGTATATGCGTACATACATACATATAGACATACATACGTATGTAGAGTGTACTTAAAGCACAGGGAGAAAATGTGTCCTTTGTTCTGCAGGTCTCTATTGCAGAGGGTCTTCTACTACGTACATATTTGATGTTTTAATGTACTTATGTATGTACGTACATATACGTACGTACATAATGTATGTACATAATGTATGTACACAATGTATGTACATACGTACGTACATAATGTATGTATGTACATACATAATGTACCTTCCTAATTTGCACTATTACCGTGGATGTAGTGTTTTCATAATGTGTGGTGCCGTCCCACATGCATACATATACATACACAGACATAATGAAAGGCCTGGGAAACAGCATCAGTAGGCTACGTAGGACAAGTCCCAGGAGGGGCACATCGACCCCACCAAGGGAAGGGAGGGACCAAGAGGGGGAGAAGGAGGAGGGAGAGGTCTCAGTGAGTAGGAAGGACTCGGTGAAGCGCAGAGCAGAGTGTGTGTCCACAGGGAGCACGGCCAAGAGGAGAGCCGTCCACGATTCCCCTCCCACCACCCCCCTACCAGCCACCAAAGTCAAGAAGAAGAGGAGCTTCTTCAAGAGAAAATCAAACACAGAGAAAGGTGATTGCCGGTGTATTGTATGTACATTTGTAGATCTAGCAAGCTTGAAAACTTGCTGTATTAATTGTTGTGTTACATAATACTATTGATATTTATACAGTATGTACGCATGTGTGGATGTTGTTTATACTCAAGTACATACTCACTGACAGCTCTGGAAGGGACATTGCTACATACTGATGTATATACGTATGTACGTATGTATAGGTTGTACGTACATATCCTACACACAGATGCTCGCATGCATGTGCATGTGTATGTGTGTGTATGTATGGACATTGCTTACGTTTAGACAAACACAAGTACATATACGTACATATATACCAGTGTTCTCGCCAGCCCTTTTAAGCAGGGTGGGCCACCCTCCTTAAATTTTGGCAAAAACCATTTTTTTCTTTAAAGTACGGTCATTTCTTCTTCATTCAGGTACTTTGAGTCGATAGGTAAAACTGATACTGTGCATATCATATAGTTTGAGTGAATTTCCCCCTTACAATAGGAGTGAAACCATCATATGGCAGCTGTGCACTAGCCTACTACTGGCTTACGCAAATGCCACCCTCTTTCATTTTTTCTCTGGTGACCACCCTGTATACGTATGTAGACTAGTATACTGGTATATGTACATACATATTTCTGTAAATTCTGTACATGTGCGTAGCGAAGAGGAATGCAAAAAGACAGGGAGTGTACTGCTCAAGCTCTGCGACACCACTGCTGAAGGGAGGAGATTCGTGTTTCAGCTCTGAATTCCCCACAGCTTCTTCAGGCCATCCCACTCCACTGAACTCACACGATGAACTGACACCATCCACAGAATTGTCCACAGCAGAAGTGGATACAGAGAAATCACCTGAAAAAGTGTGTTTATAACTTCATTAACACAATACGTAGACATACATACATATGGATGTACATACATGCATATGCATATTAGGTCATACATACATGTTGTGGTCTGTAGTATGTGTGCGGTACTGTGCCTGGCAATGGCTTCGGTGTGGGGAGGAAGGGGGAGATAATATTAGGTGCATACGTACATACATATTAGTGAATAAAAATGGTGAAACATGGCCAACTGGGGGAATAAGTAGCATAGCCAACACCACCCTCCATAGTGAAGTAGACATGTGTTTATGTGTGCATGTGTGTATGTACATTTGCTAGTTTATCTTTGAATCACTTCATTCAGTTTGGATGTACTGTATATACCACACATACGTACATATATACGTATGTGGTATGGTGCATGTATATATATATAAGACCCCTCTACTCTGAACCCTTGATAATCTGATTTTCCCCTTATTGCAGGAAACTCAGAGCAAGGAGATTGCCTTCTCACCTGGTGACAAAGTGAGGTCTCCAGCTCATTCCAGGTACCTCTATCAGATGGTCACATCCGACGGGACTGTAGTGCGCTGCCTCTCCAAGGGTGACCCCACCAAGACCATCAAGTATTCAGAAGTCAAAAGGCAAAGAGCTTGTCACCTCCCCCCCTCAATCTCTGCCAGTAACATAGCGTCCTCTGCTAGTTCGCAAAATTGCACGCCACAAATTCACCCGGCAATTGGGAATAAATTTGGAAAGAATGGAGATTCGGGCAATTGCATTCCATGTGGGACAAAATGTCATTACAATTTGCGATCGTCATCAAATGTTCCCCAGTCCTCCTTGCTGCCTTCCAAGATGCCTGTGCCAAACACGTCAGTCAGGAAGTCAAAGAGTGAATTCAGTTTTGCACCGTCTCCTGCACCCTATTCTGCATCCTCTAGGAATTGTCAGCAGCCGTATGATTTCTCCTCGTTTGTTGGTGGGATGAGGGCAGCCGAATCTACTTGGGAGGCGCAGTCATCTGGAAGTGGGAGTGACAGACGAGACACCAAGATTCTAAATAAGAGGAGATCACACAGTATGAAATCCGAGTCACAGAAGCAGAGGAAGAAGACCAGACCTGTTGACAGATCACACTCCACACCGACCACAACAAGGAGGGGAACTTCAGTGATGCGGGAGTCTTTGACTGAGACCACAGATTTCAAATTTTCCGTACCCAAAAACAAGGAAAATGTTCACCACTACACACTTACACTGCCAGACCAGAATAGCTACCAGTTTTCTCTGCCAGAGGCCAAAGATGCAAGAAAACTGTGTACTGACCACTCACCAGAGACCAAAGATATCCTGAAACCGAGTGCAGACCATGTACCACAGGACAGGAATGTGAGGGAATTTGGTACTACCTACTTACCAGAGGCCCAATGTGAGTGGGGCTCACGGAGCTCCCTGTCCCAGGACTGCTGCTTCCAGCCTCCCTCTATCGTGTCAGCAGCAGCGGCACCTGATCTCCTTGAAGAGATCTCTATGGAGATTTTGGTTCGCAAGAGAGGCAAGATTGCAGACGAGAAGAGTGGACTACTTTCAACACAAGATCCCTTTCTTCTGAGCTGTGCATCAGGCATGTCTGTAGAGCCCTCCTCCACTAGCAGCAAGCACAACTGGTTCACCTCCTCTTATCCTCCATTTCCCTCACAATCCTCTGGTGCACCATGTGTGGATGAACACTGCAACCATACTGTAGCTTCATCAAGGATACCTGACAACCAGCAGAATGAAAGGTTTCAGCACATCACATCCTTTAGCTCCCCCAACATCTCCGTACACAGTCTGCCCTCAAATCACCAGTTGGGTATAAGCGGGTCTCACTCATGTACAGTGGAGGATAGTTTGAGTAGGAGGAGTCCGTCAAAATTCTCAGGAATCTCCCCTAGCAAGTTTGTTAGAGCCAAGGCAAAGAGATTTGGTAACCATATCCTAAAGTCGCCAGTAAGTTTTGTGTGTGTGTGTGTGTGTGTGTGTGTGTGTGTGTGTGTGTGTGTGTGTGTGTGTGTGTGTGTGTGTGTGTGTGTGTGTGCATGTGTGTGTGTGTGCATGTGAGTGTGTGTGTGTGTGTGTGTGTGTGTGTGTGTGTGTGTGTGTGTGTGTGTGTGTGTGTGTGTACATGCATGTGTGCATATGTACACCCAGCATACATGCACTGCACTGCTATGCCGAATGTACATGTTTTACTTTGTACATGCACCGTACGGTATGTTATAATCCTATACCTACCCATGTTTATTGTTATCATTGATTTGGCAGATTGTGGGCGTGACTAACCTGATGACATCATATGCCAAGAATAGTCACATAAGACAAATATCAAGGGAATGGCTCGTGTGATACATGGCCTGTTATTGCATGACCTAAACACTTCATGAAGTATGTAATTGTGTCAGTTCTCTATAACAACCTGTGATTTGATTCTATGGTATGTATGTTGTCTGTATGAAGAATAATTTGAGGTGTATGTATGCACTGCACTGAATTGAAACTTACTTCACAAATTAAAGTATTACTACTGTTAATTAGCCATAAATTAAACATGGACCATGGGTATAAGAGGGATGATGTTTTGAAAAAAATGACAGATTGCCATTTTATAATTAACAATGATATGAATTCGTTTTGTTTCTACTGATCATGATTATACCATCGATAGTAGTAAGAACTCCCCATGATATTGTGATAAGCTTCACATACATTGTACATACATGTCACGCAGCTACTGACTTCAATAAATTTCACTGCATGCACATAGTATAACAATGTTTGCATGCACTCCCATATAGTGCTACATGATTCAGACTACATGCACACATGTACTTGAGGTTTATTAAAGTGCATTAATTTGAAGTACGTGTTCTGAGATATACTAGTTCTACCTGAGATGCATGTGATGCATGCATGTGTGGCACATGAAAACATTAAGTGAACTTGCAATTGATTGATATACATAGAGTCAGTTCATGTCCAGCTAGCTATAGTGTTGTCACAGCAATACTATAAAGAACGGGATCGATGCCTCCAGCTGTCGTGGCCATGTCATTATCACAAAACATGACTTTATTATAGAATTAATGGATTATATATAGCTCAATCGGTCTTTTCTCTCTCCATATCTTCTCCCGCAGGCCGGCCTCCCTACCCTGCAAACCTTAGGGTGGATTTTTGTATTTTTTTTTCATATTGTGAGTACCCTCAATTAAGGGTGGTGGTGGTGGTGTGTGTGTGTGTGTGTGTGTGTGTGTGTGTGTGTGTGTGTGTGTGTTTGTGTATGTGGATTCTGTGTTCGTGTGTGTGTATTCGGTATGTGTGTGCATGGTTGTGTGTGTGTGTGTGTGTGTGTGTGTGTGTGTGTGTGTGTGTGTGTGTATGTGTGAACGTGAGGTACAAATTTATTTCAATTTTGCATTGAATTCTTCTCTTCCTTCCCTCTCTCCCATACCTCTCCCTCTCCTGCTCTCACCTCCCTTCTCCACTCCCTCTCCCTTCCTACCTCTCCTTCCCTCCATCACCTCTCTCCCTCCCTCCGTCACCTCTCGTTCTATCACCCTCTATCTTCCTCCCTCTATCACCTCTCCCTTCTCTCCCTCCCTCCGTCACCTTTCACTCTATCACCCTCCATCTTCCTCCCTCAGTCACCTCTCCCTTTCTCTCCCTCCCTCCCTCTTTCACTTCTCCCTCTCCCTCCATCTGTCACCTCTCCCTCTATAGCTCCCTCCCTCCATCACCCCCCTCCCTCTACCGCCTCTCCTTCTCCCTCCCTCTCTCACTTCTCCCTTTCTCTTCCTCCCTCTCTCACTTCTCCCTTTCTCTCCCTCCCTCTATCACATCTCCCTTTCTCTTCCTCCCTCTCTCACGTCTCTTCCTCCCCTCTTCTTCTTTCTATGGATTTATACATGTATGTGTAACCCTTGTGTCATTTTCGAAGACCATTGATCACATGGCCGATGACTTTGACTGTCAGTTGGTAGCTTTGCTTGTAGGACTTGTTTTATAGGAGCTAGTGTTTGTACTGCCAAAACTTGCTCACAACAAGACAATAATATACAGGAAACTGTGGGAGTGGAGCCCTCTAGCTACCACGACCCCTCTCCCTCCCTCCATCACCTCTCCCTCTCCCTCCCTCCATCACCTCTCCCTCTCCCTTCCTCTATCACATCATTGTGTGTGGGGGGCCCGGGGGGGGGGGGGTATATATACTGTCTAAACACATCATTCTGATATGCATAATATGCATAACATAATATGTACATGAAATTCCACGGAGGAGAAAAAAAAAAAAAAAAAAAGGAGGACCCCAGGTCATTAGGACTATCTAGGGAGTTAACACTCACTCTCAAGGATATTGAGAAGACTATTAGTGTGGGAGACCAGCTGCGAGACCCAAAGCTCCCCCCATACGGTTCTTTGTACAGGAGTATTGCAACTGACCACTGAGGGACAGGATTTTTTTTTCAGATAAAACTCCGAAAACCCGTCTGGCGAGGGAATCGAACCCATAACCTCAGCACTACATGTCACCATCGCTAGCCGTTAAGCCATCAGGGACCTGCTGAATATTTACTATTATAAGCGCTATTTATAGTTGAGCAAGTTAGGTAATAGGAAAAAAAAGATAAAAAGAGTGGCGGAGGGGATTCGAATCTATGCTCCTTTGTCTTGCAGACCGGTCACTTCACCGCTATACCATTAGTGACCCTCTGAATGTGGACAGCTAAAAGCGCCATTTAAAGTACTGTTAGACCTAAGTCCGCGACTCGTAAAATGGCGGCAGAGATATGCAAATAGTAGTAGTACAATGAATGATGCCTTAGAATCAATCAGAGAATACTTAAAAGAGGTGAAAACGCGCCGTTCAATGGATTATATGCCCGCCAAAAGAAAGAACTGCAGCGTCGAGCTAACAGAACGAGTTGCTTACAGTTGTGAGGAATGTAAAGTTGAAGCGGTACTCTTGGGAAGACGGGTACCGGTAAAAGCAAAGTAATCAACGCTCGTTTGGGAGGGGAAATTCTTCCAAGTGGTTATGATCAGGTAATCAGCAACGTTTCCTACATTGAAGGTGCAGCCGTGGAAAGAATGAGTTACTGTTGCGGACTCCAGCGGACACATGCACAACGAGGAATTGAGCTTATTAGGTAGTATAAAACTAAAAGGAGAACACAGTACATGCTTGATCTAATCACACTCGGTGTGTGTGTGTGTGTGTGTGTGTGTGTGCGTGCGTGCGTGCGTGCGTGCGTGCGTGCGTGCGTGCGTGCGTGTGTGTGTGTGAGCCATACATGCATGCATGCGTGCATGTGTGTGTGTGTGAGAGAGTGTGTGTGTGTCGTACGTGCATGCGTGTGTGTACATGTTGTGTGTATGTGTGTGTTTTGCCTCCTGTTTCAGTGACTAGTACTATGATGTGACTGGTTTGGCAATTTCATCTCCAGAGGTGTTCAATGCACCAACAAAGGTATCAGGAGAACATGCTGTGCTTCTCAAATATTTGAATCCTCATGTCATAGCCACGAGCAAAGAAACAGAAGAAAAATGTCAGTTTAAATTGTGGTGTGTGCTCACAGACACACAACATTCTTCAATGTATGTACTCATATCCTGTTTTAGCGTTAGTTGGTATATACATCATTGACACCATGAGCAGCCGTTTTGTCAGCCATATTTATCACTGGCAGTACAAATCCCCTGTGTAGAGTAAGTAATATAAATTCGGCCGCATAGAAATTCGGCCACCTCGAATTCCGTCTACTTTCAAGCTGTACCTCCGAAAGCACTACTAGCGAAGGAACATGGAGTAATTAAACGATAAAGCAGTAATCGTGGGAATCCGTTACCCTTGGAGGGAATACGGCGCATTCTACCTTAGTGTCCGAACATGTATTAATTCGGACACTCTAATGGAAGTTCGGACGCCGATGTTCGTTCTCTTTGGAAGTTGAGCGGAATCAATCGAAACGAGTATTATATATTCTTCAATATACTGTCTCTCCTTCCTGCAAGTTTCAGAGGCGCACTCTTCACTACTACCGAAAAGAAGAGTAGAAGAAAGAGGTTGTTGCTAAAAATAGAAGTTCGGCCATCACGTGATTCCCACACTGTAACGATACTTGTCAATATGGACTCCTTAAGTGGGTCAGTGGGTCAGTGTATTTATAATACGCCTATTGCAATAACTGAACCAAATGTGATATATGACTTATTGAATATGTAGGCTTAAAAACACAAAATATAAACATTATAACAGTGAGTTCAAAATTATGGAGTATGTAAATTGTAAACCGGAGTCCTGTGGATGGTCCAGTATGTCGAAAAACACAAAATAAGTGGTGGCTAAAATGGTGGGAATACTAATAATACCTAATAACTCTATATTGACTCAAAATTGGTGAAATAAGAACACAATGACAAACTCAGTATTGAATGATCATGTTGGAATCGACTTATGAACATGAAGGGCAGTTCCAAGTGGCTTTCCTGACTCTTTTGGTGACTTGTACACATTTACAATGAAACCACTTTAAACATGTGTCACATGCAATCATGCGATCACCATAAAAGTCAGGCATTCGGCAGATGCAGTACAGTTCCTCCGTGACAACAGCTGGCTTGGAGAACTGCACTCCCTTTCTGCTTGCAGCCTTTGGAAATTCACTAAGATGGCCCTTCTCTAAGCACATTTTCAAATGTTGTCTCATTGCCTTTTGGTTGAACACAATGCTGGATGGATTGCTGGTTGCTTTGCAAATTTCAACCATAAAGGCAATGGCAAAGACTCCACAGTCGTGCACTCCTTTTTGCTGCTGCACTGCCAGTACATCAATGTTCAGGATGCTCGTTGATGGTTTGTACATTGCTGCAACTTGCAGCAATGTATGTCCTGTCAGTCTTGGCTTACCCGTCAAGGTGTCAAATAGATGTATGGCCTGTGTAGCAGTCCTGTGCACCAATACCCAATGTGATTCACCTGAATAAGAGAACGAAGAAGAAGGAAGCATGATATAAGTATTGTTAGTTGGCTGAAGTTTTTGCTTCAAGATATAACTCTATGAGCTTTGTTTGCATTAGTTGTACTGTATATCATCAAATGTTTCTTTACCGACCCATTGCACCCCATGTCAAGTTATGCACGTAGTACTTATATGTACCACTGATGTACGTATCCGACTAATGAGGGGAAGATGTGGTTAGATAAACGAGCCCCCATTATGCCCAATAGTTTGCAGTGTCACAATACACAATTTTATATTTAGCATGACTTGCCTCCAACTACCTGGTCTATAGAGTATATGCATGGTCTCTTTATTAGCATCATACATACGGCAATAGAATTATGCTGTATACATGGCTGCACTGACCTGTATGTAAAATCTGCACGGATTGCACTCCTGTAACCGTTTTGAAATGCAGACGTTGACCCAGGAGTGTGTTCTGAAAGCCACCCATGGTTGGATACTGCCTCTTCAGCAAGGTTTGTGCTGCGTTAACTATGGTGTCATTCAGATCCTGCCCATCATCCAGTATTGCCCTGTCTTCAAGCTTTAAGTGTAAGGTTTTGAGCCACCATACATCTCGCCTTGGAACATCTGCATATACGGCAGTAATAAAATGAATACTCACCACTCACGTGCATTATGTTTATCAGCTATATATTGTTGAAATGCAATCATGGTAATATTTTGTCATGACAAATATTTGACAGTCCCTATACTGCTTAGTATACATTTTGTTGACCACAGGTACCATATACGTAGGATATATCTATGTATAGTATTACATAGAAATCAAATGCTGCCGGTTTGCATGCCAAAATCATTTGCACAGTCACACCTGGTTGATCCGAAAACCTCATTTACCGACACTCCGCTTTGAATCACCTTCACTACTCCGTGTACAAATTACCCTGATTTATCCAACACATTATTTGAGGAACAAATGTGGTCGGATAAGCGAGGGCCCACTTAAGTAATTGTTTCAAATTGGGAATTTCAGCAAACCTATTCTTATATGTACATGCAACCCACCGCATGCTCACCCTGTTCTCCAGTACTTGTTGGACTCGTCTTATGTGCCAACAACTTCATTGCAACCTCCTCCTTGTGTGTACCTTTCTTTAAAGGCTTGGTTAAAGATGACTGCTTTGTACTCTCCCTCACTGTCCTTGAAGCTGACTGCTTCGGGCTCACACTTATCAACCCTCCATCTTGCTTTTGCATGGCTGTAATAGTATAGTTAAAAATATAAATGTTAGAACAGAAAGTATAATCCATTGATGTTATGATGTACATAAAATATGTTGTATTCCCTTCTACAACAGCTATAATTACATTACTCACTCTAAACCACATGTACGCAGATGTATGCAATTAGGTAAATGCATTTGCATGCATAATACCAGGAATTAAATTCTCAACTGGTATACTGCATGTACTATGTATGTACGTGCATAGAAGACTACACTCGTAGTCATGTATATGTATGTCAAGTCCAAGCTTACGTTGCTGCTCCTTGACTACAGCTTTGGTTTTGGCCTTGTCTTCCCTCATCCTTTGTTTCTCTAACTTCTTCGCTTCCTTTTCTTCTTTTGCCTTTTGCTTCAAGTCTAGTGCCTGTAGGTTTTCCTTGCTGGTCACTACACAAGCAGTTGATGCTTCCTTGCGAGGCTTCGCCAGGTGACTGGTATTTGCACTTGGTGGCTTGATGTGCTCCTCCAGAATGTTGCTGATGGATGTCTGTGTCCTCATGGTCACCTTAGCTTGAATGATGGGTGTAGACTCCTTCTTAGCTAGGTATGGTGTACCTGAATTTGTGGTCATGTCCAATGGTCGTTTTGTCCTGGCAGGGGTGAAAAGGGGAATGTACGCTAAACCAGTCCTCTCTGCTAGTGTTGGACCACTGGTTGATGGAGGCTCTAACGACATGCGTTGGAAGGGGAAAATCCCTGTAACCCGGAAACCAGCTATGATGTTAGCCATAGTCATGGATTTGAACCACGCCTGAGCGAATAGAGCACTAAAGTCATTGTGCGTCACTCTTCTTCCTGGGTTGTTAGTGAGAAAAATGTGGTGAATTTCCCTCCACGCGTTTTTCAGCGGAGCAAAACATGCTCTGTCTAGCGGCTGTGTGAGGTGGGTGGTATTTGGTGGTAGAGTGAACAAGATAACTTTGTGCTCAGCTGCTAATTTGATGGTGGCTGGACTATAATGGGAAGAATGGCCATCCATTATTAGAATTATTGGCCGTTGTGGAGTAGCATACTTCAAGAAGTGGTTGAGGAACCATTGATGAAAAAGCTCTTGCGTCATCCATCCATTCGCAGACAAACCATAAAGGGTACCGGGAACCTCACCCTTAGTGAAATCCCGACCAAGAGACTTTCTGTTCAATACGATAAAAGGTGGAATGGCTGTTCCAGTTGCGCACGTGCATGCTAGCACAGTGTACTGGCCTTTGGTGCCATCTGTGATGGTAAACGTATTCTTGGACCCAACGGTGGTGATCACCTGGTGGCTTGCAGGGTTGATGGGGAGGCCCGTCTCATCACAGTTGTAAATTGTGGCTGGCTCATCAAGGATCTCATTATCTGAAAGGCATTCGTAAAGGATATCATAGTACGTGTCGAATACTGCTGGATCTGTGGCTCTATGCCTTGCCTTTGTCAGTGGAACAGAACTCCTCAGCGTTAGTTGGGGGAACCGTGCACAATAGCTTTGCCACCAACCTTTTGTAACCGTTGAGTCGATACCCTTCTTGTCTGCTATCTCCTGAGCTATTGCAATAGCCTGTTGGCAAGTGCGTGGATATCCAATCTTTGCAGCTTCTACCAAGAATGTGCACAACTCTTGCTCCTCTGCACAGCTCAAGATTGCACACCCGGACCTTGCACCTATTGAGGACTTCCCTGACACCATATCACCGAGAGTTGATTTAGGAATGTTGTACGCTTCCGCTGCTCTACGAATGGACATTCCCTTTTCTATCTCATCAAGTGCTTGCTGCATGGTTTGTACATCATACATTTTGTATCTTCCATTCCTTGCTGTTGTCTTGGTTGTACATGTTGGAGGTGATCTACCAACTCCGAATCCAGCAGATGGTTTGATGACTCTACTCTGCAATGGTGGGTGTGAGTACATCTGTGTACACAGCGAAAGCACATGTCAGTAAATCATTCAGTGACTGTAGTACTGTTTCTAATAATATATGCGTAGTATGTTATTGATGCTTTGGAACATAAGCACATACACTTGCAATTGTGAGAACATCGGAGGAGAAAATAGTACACTTATGCAGTACACAGTACTGCATAACAATAATGCACACATAAAATATTAATTGAAAATTGTAAAGTACATATCAGTGCACTGAACATGCAGTGCGGTGCAGCAGTACCGTGTAAGGGTGACGAATGGACAGTTTAATTTTCAGACTCACCGAATGCTACCCAGGGCAAGCCAATTGCTATTACTGATTTAAAATTGCTCTACCTGGGTCCAATTCACCATTATAAATTCCTAAGTGGCCGTGTTGTGTGTGCATATGCTTTTACTGCAACAGGTTCCACTGTATATCAAACTTCTAATCATGAGAATTATCTAGTTATACACTGTTTTGTGATGTAAGTTGTATATATTGTATCAGATTCTATTGTGGACAGTGGTGAGCCTCCTTTTAGTGGGCTTCTTCCTACACACAGGGCTTAATCAAACAAGAATAGCTGCTGCAGCTAGTATTATCTGACAGCAATCATTTGAATACGTATAAATATATGTAACTATTACCTTTTTCTGGCTTTGTTCATGTTGCTTCCTTTGCATTGTCCGCACTATTCAGCTCCTTTGTTTCCGAAATGCGCGTTATACCAGCTGGGCGTCACAAGATCACGTGGTGGCTGAATTTCTATTTTTAGTAACGAGTACAATCTTCTTCAATTCTTTCCCGAAAATTTGAAAAGTATGTCTCTGAAACTTGCAGGAAAGAGAGACAGTATACTGAAGAATATATAGTACTCGTTTCGATTGATTCCGCTCAACTTCCAAAGAGAACGAACATCGGCGTCCGAACTTCCATTAGAATGTCCGAATTAATACATGTTCGGACACTAAGGTAGAATGCGCCGTATTCCCTCCAAGGGTAACGGATTCCCACGATTACTGCTGTATCGTTTAACTACTTCATGGTCCTTCGCTAGTAGTGCTTTCGGAGGTACAGCTTGAAAGTTGACGGAATTCGAGGTGGCCGAATTTCTATGCGGCCGAATTTATATTACTTACTCTACATGCAGTGTTGCCAGGTCAAGTTGTCCAAAAACCCTGCATATCATGGGCATGTCAAAGTATGCAGGATCGAACCACTCGAGCTCATCATAAATCATATTACACCCAATAGTAAAACAGCATTTTAGCCCATTGTGTCATTATCATGGCCACCACACCTCTTAGGTTAGGTTAGGTTAGGTTACTAACCTCTTGCAATTGATTCGTATAGCGATAGTACTGGTATGTAGCGCGGCGCTTTATTAGAATTTGGTAAGCTAAAGCTATTCTTTAACAATTTAAAGGGAATAATGTTACTGTGATTCTAAATGTATCTGATATTTTATCATACGTAGATATAACACTATTTTCTTATTTGTGCATGTTCTTGTGGACAAATCCGTAGATATCAGCATATTGTAGGCTATCCATCCGTAAACACCTTTCACATCACTAAATCCGTAAAATACAGATAAATCCGTAGACCTGGCAACACTGTACATTATTTTTTTCTGAGAACTGGCTACAGGTAGTGCTCTTTGGTGTTATATTCTCATATTTATTGTTTATGTCTTTGTTTGTTGAAGTGTCATCTTTGTAGTAGCAATGCTTGGCAAAATGAGTTGGTTGTCATGGAGATATATGAAAATGCAACACACACCTTGACATAAATGTGCGTGTGATGTTGATTGGCTCCTCTGTTCTCTGTTTAGTGTTACATGTGTTGTTTACAGAGAGGCGTGGTCATCCCTAAAGACACACCCCTCTCTGATTGTACTGAAGCAGTCATACATATTACCAAAACCTATAGTTACCATGACAACATCTCTGGCTTTACGGGGAGAACAGAACGGAATATAATATGTTGGAATTTTATTTTCTCAAATATTTTGTCTATTCAATGCATGTATTATGTGTTTGTGTAGATCAAGTGATGTTTGTGAAAGTGGAGTGTGTGCATGCATACATGCATGGGTATCTGTGGGTGACTGTGTGCATGTGTGTGTGTGTGTGTGTGTGTGTGTGTGTGTGTGTGTGTGTGTGTGTGTGTGTGTGTGCGTGTGTGTGTGTGTGTGTGTGTGCAGTGTGTGTGTGTGTGTGTGTGTGTGTGTGTGTGTGTGTGTGTGTGTGTGTGTGTGTGTGTGCATGTGTGTGTGTGTGTGTGTGTGTGTGTGTGTGTGTGTGTGTGTGTGTGTGTATAAAAGTGTAATAATGCGTGTGTGTGCATGTGTGCATACAAGAATAGAAAGGCTAGTGCACATATATAGGTACTCACTATCGAGGTACTTACTATCCATGCAAGGTGCTTTCAGTGGTATTGCATGAAGTAGGAATACTACAGAGCAACGAGTACTCACTAACTGAGCTTAATTATACAATAGATACTACAAACCACACAGTTTGTAGTATCACCAATAGTGCGTGACGTCACGCGCCCAGCTTACGCAGTTCCAGTCCCAGTTAACTAGATTCATCGCACCGCCATGTGGCGTCTGGTACAAGTTTCTCGAAATGTCTCCGGTTTTGCTCGCGGCAAAGCAGGTCTGGCCATATTTTCTGGCTACAGTAGAGCGCCTTGCACCAGGACACACGCGTCTCTGAGGAGATGCCGCCTGTCCTCAACAGAAGCAATTAACAGTAAAGCAGGACAAAGGGACGAATTCACCGAGAAAGAATTTAGAAGTTCTGCTCAAGGTAAACCCTTCCAAGACGGCCACAAGCCCTTTCTATTTTCCAGAAATAAGTCTCACGTGAAAAGTCGTTTGCGAGAGCTCATCGACAACGGTGAGTATTAATTTTGCAATCGGTGTTACCGCCATTTTCTCACTATTGCGCAATGCTGTACATACCATCTTTTCACCAGAATGTGTATGCAATAAGCAGGTATGTGTGCTAACCAGGAGTGTGCACAGTACAAACTCGTTATGAAAAAATCTCTTACAGGAAATTTCTGCATATAGTGAATAAATTCACATAACCCAGTTAATATTCTACTATGGAAGTGTAACTGGTTATATTGAATTTCTGATATATATATATATGTATAATATATATCTGCTTTCATCTTCCCCTCTTTCTACCGCTCAGGAGAAGGGAGTGTGGAGAGCCTCTTAAAGACTTGCTCTGAGGACCTTCTCTTAGAGTCTCCCTCAGTGCGTGCTGCACTTGTGGATGAAGTATGGGAGACCCTGGCAT